>BSSO01000479.1:0-32871 GCA_030267885.1 Mesembryanthemum crystallinum
ACTTAGATGCTAACAGTCTAAATCTTTGGGGTGTTATCTAAATAAATAGTCTGAAGGTTTGGGTTTATTTCTGAATTTATGGCTCTAATCTTTAGTTTTAATTTGGTGATGTTGATACACCCTTCTGAGTTCTGATATTACGTTAGCATCTTACTGCTGCTGAACAAGAACCACTCCAAACAAAGACTACATGTGTCAGTTCTAACAGCTGCTACATCAGTATATCAAGTGGTCGATATGCTGGATTGTCCATATTATCTCCAGTTAGGTAGTGTCAACTTTCTAAAAGGGTGAATAGGGTGTTATTATGTCAAGGTTTAATGTTTACTGTATCTCAAACAGCAACACATTCTTCGTTTGTTAAGCTTCACCTAACATCTTACAATGTGGAGCTTTTGCACTGTGCAAGACTGTAACATAATGCAAATTCAAGGAGGTTGTATCCTAAGGAATCAAACTTTTGAAGGGAAGCTATAGTGAGTAGTGATTTTGTTATCGTGAAATTCAAGTGTTGCGATTTAACGTGCAAAAAAATGAGAAAATCATGAAATCCACTAATCTCACTTACACAATTGTGTATTTCTCTCTTCTTGTCAAACCGCTCAATTTATGTGCTCATGTGCTCTAAGAATTAAATGTCTAATGCCCTATTTAAGACCCAAGGAGAATTTCAATTTCTTACATAATTAGGAAATACAAGTAATTATGATGCTAATATCCCAGCCCAGTTAGGACATAATAATTTCCTGATTGTACCTAAAGAATATTTCGCAATTACAACCTTTGGTAATCTCTCTCTCTCTCTCGATATATTACATAAAGAAAGGGATAATAACAATTCTGATTTAAATAATCACCTAAACTAAATTTGGAAACCCTTTTAAAAGAACCACAAAGAAATGCAGCAATCAAATACAACCCCACTTGATGTCCTGGTTCTCCTTCAGTTTCTTTCCTTGATCCAGGTACCCCCGAAATCTATTCATGTTAGCTTGACTGAACATGAAGAATGAATACCTTTAATAACTTATTATGCGCATAAATGGGAGTTCTCACTGGCAGATGTGAGTATGGGTTGATCGCTCCAATCTACATTCTTTCTATATGTTGAATGTGATATTTGTCTTTGTTTGATGGCCAAATGCTTTAATTTTAAGTAGAAATTGCTGAGTTCCTTTTCTTGTGGAGCTACAAATACAGATATTCAGTTTCATGTATACCAATACATTGTCCGTTTAGTATTACTGTCAATTGTGTTTCTTTCTTTCCTCAGGCAAAGTCAGCTAACAATCTCGGACATTGCACGAAAGGCATTTCTGTACAGTGTATGTTGCTTTCCCCCATGAATTTGTTCAGGCCATTTTTGATGTGGTTTCATGTTATGTTTTTGATGGATATAATTATGTTTCTATTTTTGGAGCTCTGAGTGATATCTGCTCCGCAGTCTTCATCTTGAATCTGTCTCACAAGTTTGGCCCCTTATCTGTTGTATATGTATGAGTCATGTAAGTTGCTTCAGTGGTAGATCCTTGTGGATCCATCCTTTCCATACCTATGGTGGCTATGCGCTGGTCAAAGCATTACAAATGTAGCATATCTTGACATTAAGGATACTAGAGCTGAGGGGATAAGTTTCGCTCCAACACTGGTTGTAATCTTAGCAAACCTCCTTGGAATTGCAAGGGAATTTCCTGTATTTTAGGTACTGTTAAATAAGAAGCTCCTAAATTGTTGGGGAAAACATGATACTCTGTTTAATTATCACTTGTTAAATAACAGTGTGCTGATCTTGAGTCATATGTGTCGCAGAGATTCTCTTATCTTTACTGTTGGCTGATGTGCTCATACATAAATCTAGCTTAGCCAATGTTGACATGGCCCATTGCAGCCTCTTGCTAATCTTGATGCTCAACTCTTTTGTGGCGTTACTTCCAGCCTATGGTAGTTGTGGTTTCATACCTCTATATATATATAGTATCAAACTACAACAAAGATTTTCTAAAGCTGAGAGGCTTGAAGGACAGCTCTTGTTATAGTTTTCTTGTTAGGCCTTTATTGTTATGTAACTTCATTCCCCAAAACACCATAAAAAAGCAATCATGTTAATTGGTTATTTTGCATTCATGTGTCATGTGTGTATGTTCTACCACTGCGTTCAATAATTGAGAGGTGGAGGTTGTCCAGCTGTCTACTGGACATTATATACCGGGGTTTTTATAGTGAATACCAAATTCAATTTTACTAAATTTTCCTGTCCAATTACTTTAGTACTACTGCCATTATTTTAGTCTAATTTCCTTTCATCTCACAGCATTTTTTGGAGGGGCATGCCAAAAGTATCCCAATTGCACGGTTGCCTCTAATCACAATTCTCGATACTAGAAATCATCTAAGGGACCTTCCTGTTTGCCAGGTAGATCTTTTATTGATACCAGCAATATGGCAGTTTTCTAATTTTTGATGAACTTATTGTTTTGTGCAATCTGTGTTTCGTTTCAGCCATTGCATCTGGAGCTTAATTTCTTCAATAAACCAAACCGAGTTCTACATTATCCTGTCAGGGCTTTCTATTTAGAGGGTGTCAATCTTATGGCATATAGTATGTGCTCTGGAACTGACAGTATCTACAAGAAGCTTCACACCTCGGTACTAAATCTGATTTCCAGTTTCACTTGATATATTTAATGTAGTGAAGGGTAATGTGTTCATCTGGTTGATATGTGATCTCTTGGAGCTGTCTTGTTTGTTGCTTTCAGATTCCCAGTAGCGTTGAATATCATCCAAAGAACATTGTCTACAGTAAAAAGCAGAATTTGTTTCTTGTTGTGTTCGAGTTGAGTGGTGCAGGTGCAGGTGCAGCACATGAAGTTGTTCTTTACAGGGAAAATAGTGACTCCCAATTGGCTAATAGTAAAGATAGCACTGTCAAAGGTTTGTCTGTGTATAAGTATGAAGTTCGGGTCTTCATGGAGAATAATATTCACATCATGTGGTATTTTGTATTGGCATAGGTCGAGATGCTGCATTCATTGGCCCTAATGACGGCCAGTTTGCAATTCTTGAAAATGACAAGACTGGACTTGCTTTGTATATTCTTCCTGGAAAGTCTCCCAAAGAACTTGATGAAAAGAATAAAGCAGCTCTGGAGGAAAATCCAACAGCTGATGCTGTTTCTAGTTCAGTCAAGGGCCCTTTCCAATTTATGTTTGAATCTGAAGTTGACCGTATCTTCTCAACCCCATTAGGTGATTGCTAAAGAACATGTAAATACTAAATAGTTGATCTTGCTTTCCTTTCAGAATATCCCTCTGAATTGATTCCATTGACTGCAGAGTCAACCTTGGTGTTTGCTTCTCATGGTAATCAAATTGCTTTGGCAAAGCTTGTGCAAGGATATCGGCTCTCAACCAGTGATGGTCATGGCCATTATATATCAACAACAGCTGAAGGGAGAAAGTCAATAAAGCTGAAGAAGAATGAGATAGTACTCCAGGTAGTTATCGGTACATCTCTTTCGAATGAATTACTTGCAACATAGTTAGAGGATATGCGCCCTCCCTTCCCCCAGAGCAACTCATCTAAGTCCTTATGGTCTTTTCTTAAACAGTTACTTTAAAGTAGTTATGTTACTATAGATTTCTTATATCTTCGTAGGCATGCTGGCATCAACAATCCAAGGTTGACATGCTATGTTACCCTGACATGGTTACGACTTACGAGTGTCCAGTACAGCTACGGATCCAAGTGTCTGACTCGCCTTGGCATGACTCAAAATGTTGGACACTGGGATTTTGTCTTAATTATGGACACGGGTGCGGCCATATGGGGGCACGGCAATTATGAAACATGAATAAGATTCTAACTGACATTTATATGCATTCGCTCTATGTTACAAATAAGTGTGTCATACTCTCTCCGTCCCAATAAAATGTTGCCAAACCACCAATTTTATTTGTCCCGTTAAAGTATTGTCATTTGCTTTCTGGAACCAGAAAAGACTATCCTACCCATGCCGTTATTCCCACCCATCCATCCACTCTTATCTTAAAAAACAATAAAGTACAATCCCACTACTACTCTCTCCTTAATATAAACATACAATTGCAAGGGCAATTGGGGCATTTTCAACATAAACTTGCTCTCCTTGATCTCTGTGCCACTTTTGGTTTGGCAACATTTTAGTGGGACAGAGGGTCCATTTTATGTGGACAAATATATATTGTCAAACCCACTTATGAGAGCATATCACACATAACTTAAAGCCCTCCTTTCCATAGTTATTAGTCTCAAGAAAACTACCAAACATGGAATACAAAAGCAAAGAAAAATTTCGTATTTTTTTCCTGGAAACCTAAAATATTTTGATTATAAAGTAGGTGTAATTTATGTAATGAATGTGTGTACTACAGTTTACAATATGTTAAGAGATTAGTAGAAAGTAAGTGTGCATCATAGTTCTTTAACTGTCTCTCGCAGGTTCATTGGCAAGAAACTCTTAGAGGGCAAGTTGCTGGAATATTGACCACTCAAAGGGTTCTTATTGTTTCAGCAGATTTGGAGATATTGGCTAGTAGCTACACAAAGTTTGATAGAGGACTTCCTCCAATATCCTTTGAAATTTGAGCCCTGTTTTTTTTTTCAATGTATAGAAGCTCTTCACTAATATTTTAAGCTTCTACAAAATTGTTGGGACTTGACTTTTCTTGTACTTTAGATCTCTTCTGTGGATTGGTCCTACTCTCCTTTTTTCTACTGCTACAGCAGTTAACATGCTTGGATGGGATGGAAAAGTGAGGACCATTTTATCAATTAGTATGCCAAATGCAGGTATCTTGATGTCTTGGCTTGCTATGAATCTCTTTGATTTATAATATCTCAGCAAAGTTGTTGCCATCATGATCATTTATTTATGTATTGTGGGTAAGGTTAGTCTTTGCCTCTTTGATATTGTTCTGGCATAAATATCAATAAAATGTAAATGATCTTCTCTGCAGTTCTAGTGGGTGCTTTAAATGATCGCTTGTTGCTAGCAAACCCAACAGATATAAGTCCGAAACAGAAGAAGAAAATTGAGATAAAAAGCTGCCTTGTTGGACTTCTTGAGCCTCTTCTTATTGGATATGCAACCATGCAGCAATACTTTGTGCAGAAACTTGACCTGCCAGAAACATTTTACCAGATAACATCTAGGTACTCTAGTATTAGAATGCTTCTTTTTATAGCATTTTTGAGCTTTTACATATTGGATATGCATATGACTCCTCTTGCTATCTGCTGCTTCCAAATTACTATGTCAGAATTTTTTAATCTGATGCCTTTTTTATCTGTTTTGCCCTTCTTTAAGCCCCACCTTTTTTTTTCTTAAAGTTTTTCTTTTCAGTTTTTGTTCTGACCTATCTGACACATTACTTGATAATAAAAAATTTGAAGGTTTGATAGCCTGCGGATTACTCCCAGGTCTCTTGACATATTAGCTAGAGGTTCTCCTGTTTGTGGAGATCTTGCTGTGTCATTGTCGCAAGCAGGTCCACAGTTCACTCAGGTGACTACTGGTTGATGTTTCAGAAATTATGATACTTGGTATTTGTTTTTAAATGATTGGTTATTTCTTTTACAATATTTGGTTATTCTAACCTTCATGTTTATGTATAAATGTAGGTGTTGCGAGGCATCTATGCTATTAAAGCACTTCGTTTCTCTACTGCTTTGTCTGTGTTGAAGGATGAGTTTCTGCGTTCGAGGGATTACCCTCAATGTCCCCCAACATCTCATTTGTTCCACCGATTTCGAGAATTGGGATATGCCTGTATCAAGTATGTAGATAACTTTGACTTGCCCATCTCACAAGATCTTGATTACGTGTTTTCAATTATTAATTATTTAATAAATTGTTTTCAGTCATATCATTGTATGCATCCTATTAGTGCTTTCTTTTTTTGTTTCTGGCAACTTTCCGGGTTCTTTAATCTGTTGCTCTAATGCTTTGTGAATTCAACAACAATAGCTCAGAAACAACTCATGTTTAATACTCGTATTTAGTGATGTTTTTTTCCCCCAGTGAATATTTTATACGCTTGTCAGCCTCGCTTCGCTCTAAATGAGCTATTTTACAATGAGATACAGGACCATAATCATATTAACTTTTACAATATCTCCTATATTGCTATTCGTCTGGAAGGTAGGAGCATCTTCCCTAGCACAATATCAGAATTTCTGACTATAAGTTCTTGACAAAGCTGATATCTATGCGGAATGAGAATAATACAGAGCTCATTGTCTTTAAACATGCAACTGAAGAAATGAAAAGCTTTCTTTTTAAATCCATCTCTCTTTAAAATCTGTGTTACCAACACCTGCCAAGCACCTACAAATGAATAAGAAATTGACAACAAACTAGCCTGGCCAAATAAGTGCTGCTTTGGTTGGACTTCACACTATAATTTCTGACAGCAACCTGTATGAATGCTGAAACTTCTAGCTTTTATTAGTTGTTCTAACAATCAAATATGGTTTCTCTTCTTTCTCTTCATAGTTGTAGCTTACAGAGTGAATGCAATACCTTTTATAGGCATCTTAACAGTAATACTCAGAGCTACATATGCTGTATCTATTACTAATACTAGCAATGTTTTTCTTCTCAATCATTCTGTGTTCTATGAATGAGCCTTTCTTCTTCCCCATTAACAGATAAGTTTGAAATGAGTTTGCAGGTATGGTCAGTTTGACAGTGCCAAAGAAACATTTGAAGTTATTACAGACTTTGAAAGCATGCTTGATCTATTTATATGCCACCTGAATCCTAGTGCGATGCGGCGTCTTGCGCAGAAGCTTGAAGAAGATGGTGCTGATCCAGAGCTGAGGAGATACTGTGAAAGAATTTTACGAATCCGCTCCACTGGGTGGACACAAGGCATTTTTGCTAACTTCGCTGCTGAAAGCATGGTTCCTAAAGGTCCTGAATGGGGTGGTGGAAACTGGGAAATCAAAACACCTACCAGTATGAAGGATATACCACAATGGGAACTAGCTGCAGAGGTAATGCCATACATGAGAACTGATGATGGCCCTATCCCGGCCATTGTTACAGATCATATTGGTGTTTACCTTGGTTGTATAAAAGGAAGAGGCAATGTTGTTGAAGTGAGAGAAGATAGCTTGGTCAAAGCAATGACATCTGCGAATGCTGATGGTAAACCAAATGGGATCTCTACTTCTTTGGCTGATTCTATATCTAGCAAGGTAGCAACTGCAGCTGATTCAAAGGGTGTTCCCTTGATGGGTCTAGAAACTCTCATGAAAGAATCTTCAGGTTCTGGCACTGTAGATGAACAGGCAAAAGCTGAAGAAGAGTTTAAGAAGTCACTATATGGTGCATCTGGTGATGGTGATAGTAGCGATGATGAAGGGGGTGAGTCAAAGGCTAAGAAATTTCAGATCAGAATCCGAGATAAGCCTATTTCGTCTGCTACTGTTGATGTCAATAAAATCAAAGAAGCCACGAGGCAGTTCAGTTTGGCCCCACCCATGGGTAGGACAAAGTCATTAGCTGGTGGATCACAGGACCTTGGCCTCATGTTACAACCTGCTGCCACAGCGACCAGCACTGGCCCAACTCGCCCCGTCTCTGCTCCTGCTGATATGTTTGGCATGGACACATTAGCGCAACCACCTGCTATTTCACAACCATCTACAGGGGCTGGAGTTGCTGCTCGGCCTATCCCGGAGGACTTCTTCCAAAACACTATCTCATCTCTTCAAGTTGCAGCTTCACTTGCTCCTCCAGGGACTGTAATTTCTAAATTAGATCAGAACACTCAAAGGATTGGAAGTGTTCAGGGGGCAACTAATCTTTCTAGTTCATCTGTGAATAATATTAGTCTTCCTGATGGAGGTGTGCCACCACCTCAAGGAACTCAACAGCCCACAATTCAAGTTGATTCCATTGGGCTTCCAGATGGTGGAATTCCACCACATTTAGGTCAGCAGACTGTCGGCCAGCCACAGCCTCAGGTTCAAGCCACTCAGCTAGCAAGTTCCACTCAACCTCTTGATCTTAGTGTATTAGGAGTAAGTGCAGCAGACTCTGGAAGGCCTTCTGCACAACCTATGTCCCCACCAGCTTCTGTACGTCCTGGACAGGTGTGTGTCTCCTTTTGTCCATGGTTGATCAGCTTGCTCCAACCAGAATGCTTAAGATTGCAGTTGTTCTGTACACTCCTATGTGGCTATGTCCTGTAATACTTCAACTTCAATCGTTCCTCTACACTTCTGCTCTGTTGTTTCTGTAATAAATCCTAACTTCACATAAAAATGTGCACCATAATTAATAATTCTGAAGAGAAAAATATGTAATCTAGTAGCTTTGTTTTGCATCCTAGTATATGAAGGACAATATTGTGTACTCAAAATATTCCTTATTCTTAAACAGGTTCCTCGTGGGGCAGCTGCTCCAGTATGCTTTAAGACTGGACTTGTACACCTTGAGCAGAACCAGCTACCGGATGCATTATCCTGTTTTGATGAAGCTTTTCTGGCGTTGGCCAAAGATCAATCACGTGGTTCTGATATCAAGGCCCAAGCCACTATCTGTGCGCAGTATAAGATAGCTGTTACTCTTCTCAAGGTATTGCTGTTAGACCTTTTGTTCTCTTTGTTTTTCTCTTGTCCAAGAGTGGTTTAATCATATTGATTTTGAAGTGTACTTGAAGCATTGGCAACAGGTTAAAAGAACCTCTCAACCAAAAGATGTAGCATCCCTGTCTCTTTCAATCTGTCTCTAGCTCTTTACCACCAAAAGTGATTCTCAAAATGCAGGATTGTCCCTCTACACCCAGACGAGGCACTTGGCTTGCTTTTTCTTATTCTTTTTCTGAATGAATTAAATAGGACCCAAATCCCAATATTGCAGAGGAGAATCCCAACTAGATCCCAGCACTTGAGCTTATATGAATGAAAGTCACAAGGGTTGGTACTCAAAGGACTCCCATGGTTGGGGATGCCCTGAGAACACTTTTTTTAGCTATCATGTTTAATTCTTCTTGTGGTATTCTTTCACCTTAAAACTTTAGCGAAACATCGTAAAATGAGTCGATGGATCCATTGATAAACTTTATATTCTAGTTGAGAGGTGCTTAGTAGCAACTTCTGTCTTACATTTTTCTAGTTGAAAGCCAAAGCTCAATTATCTTACAAATGTTACAATTTGCAAAAGCATGTATGCATATGGTTGTTTGTCTCGATATTTTATCTGATAGATGCAGACCATCTGACCTTAAGTTTTCTCTATCTTCAGGAAATTGGACGGCTACAGAGGGTACAAGGTCCACGTGCAATTAGTGCGAAAGACGAGATGGCCAGATTGTCCCGGCATCTTGGGTCACTACCCCTTCTAGCTAAGCATCGTATAAGCTGCATAAGAACTGCCATAAAACGGAACATGGAGGTTCAGAATTATGCTTATTCGAGGCAGATGCTTGATCTTTTATTGTCTAAAGCACCGCCAGGCAAGCAAGACGAGTTGAGAAGCCTGATTGACCTGTGCATTCAGAGGGGCTTAACCAACAAAGCCATCGACCCCGTGGAAGATCCTTCCCAGTTTTGCGCTGCCACCCTCAGCCGTTTGTCAACCATCGGTTATGATGTTTGTGATCTCTGTGGTGCTAAATTCGCTGCTCTTTCATCACCAGGATGTATTATCTGTGGTATGGGAAGCATCAAAAGGTCAGATTCTCTAGCAGGAGTAGGACCTGGACCTGTTCCTTCACCATTTGGATGAGATTCATGATTTCATGGGACTCCTTATATATGACCAATTTCCATGTCCTTGTCTCCTGATCGCTCCAAGTTAGATGGTTACAAATTTAACTTCTGATATATTTTTTGTATTATTTGTCCTGCCCTAATATTTTATTTTATTTTCCTGTATGATTTATTTTTTCTGGGGTTGGGGTTAGAACGTAGAAAACCAGGGCATGGTAGGGGGGAACTTGGAGTTGGATTCACCAGGTTTTGCTCTTTGTTAATTGTTACTTTGTATATGTTGTATTACGAGGTTTTGCTTTGAAATAACTTCCAAGTCATATTGTACCGTAGATCAAATTGGTTGTGTAATTATAGTCAAGAAAATTCATTGGTGGTGATTCATCTGGTTCTGTTTTTATTGCCACTGCTAGTGTTGTTGAACATGTTTACCCTCTTGCTGCCGTCTGTTTTGATACCGTGCTCTCTCTCTCTCTCTCTCTCGCTCGATCTCTTTCTTTGGCATGCCAAGTATGTTCTCTAAATGAGAACACGAAAGAGAAACACTATCTTTTGAAGCTCCACTCCTTGATACAAACTCCAGACCTAAATTGTTGGCCATAAAAGAACACCAACGAAACCATTTGAAACAATTACTTTCACTCAAAATTCAGTAACAGGCACCCCAAGAAAATTTACAGAATGAAAGGCGGTGCCTGAGATGCATTGGGGTTGTTTTATTTCAGGAAATCAATTTCAAAGCTACATAGACAACGACGATTTCTTTTTAGAAGAAACTCAAAAGCTCTCCCGCTCCTTGATTTCTCCCTGGAATGAAGAGGGGGAAAAGAAGCCCTTCTGACTGGGCAAAATTATGCAGGCCACAAACGCCTGATATCGACTTGTTTTTTTTATTACCAGTTTCTGAATCCTGATCACTATTCAGCATCATTTGTGAAAATTTAGAGGCACATCGGCCATCGGAATGAGCATGAATATGTTTGATGTTCAAGGGTGTGTTCATTTCAACTGAAGCATTTTGAACTGAATTGAACTAAAACGACGGGAATGAATAGGAGTATTTATAAGAGAGAAAAAAAATAAGATACAGAACTAAACTAGTTGATGGCAAATGGGGAACGACGAAAAGAACACACCCTAACTCAAAATATTTCAAAAATAAGATAATTGTCGTGAGATGATTCAACGGTCTGTCACTTCCTAACCATATCGAGTCTTCGTTTTTATCAACCGTTATGCTCATCTAAAAAACCAAAAAAAAAAAAAAAATATCCAAGACTGAAAAGGAGTGGGATAAACTGATAAATAAAGTAAGGAAGTAATTACATTTAAATTTTAATGAAACAATCAGTACACAAAATTCGTTTGTGATGGTATAGAACTAGTAGTACTACAGTGGTTTACAAAACCAACCCAAAAAAAACCTAACTTCTTATGTACTTCTAATATGTAACTTATGCTAGTATACAAACCCACAACTCGCTGAGGGGCCGAAAGAGAAGAACAACAAGAAATGTCAAAAACAAAGAACAAAAAGCCAAAAGCCACCCAAAATAAGAAGAGAAACACAAAAAATAAGAATTTATGGATGTATAAGGTACCTAAAAGTGAAATCATAAGGTACCGCTTCAACTAATTGTGAAATAGACTTTTGTTCCTTTTTCTCAAGGCAGCTAAGTGCTTCTTTCCTAAGCTCATCAGGTAATTGGAGACAAACCCAATCTAAAAATGACTCTAAATCCTTGGCAAAGTCAAGCTGATACCAATCTAAAAGCTTGGATACTATGATTTTTTCACTCTTAGAAACCCCAACTGCTGCCTGCAAATACTCTCGCTTTGCTTCTTCCAACTCACTTTCGACTTGAGATGCAGTGTAAACCCTCACCTGTTTTTAACAAGAGATGGGATTCGTATGAGCAATATGACATAACTACTATATTCCACAATTAGCCACAGCAACAGAGATGAAATGCTAAAGTGAATCCTACACCATGCAGTGGTTTACAAGTTTATCTATATGTTTTAACCTTGACAGTAACGTAAACAGTTCTAAATCATGTTAAATACTATCGCTTGGGGGCATATTGTTACGAGCAAAAGACTTAGACATGATTTTTGCAACATTGTTATAGTATTGTTAGAAGCATCCGAAATGTTAAAAAAGGTCCAAAACACTCACAGCAGGGGATGACCAGCTTCCACAGGATAAGGCAAATGTAACCAACGGTTCTGACCACTCCAAACCAAACATGTTGCTTGCCTTCAGCTCATCACCTTTAGTTGCCTTTTTACCACCCTGTTGAGAAAATGAAGGCGCAACAAGGTCACTGATATGAACCCTTAAGATGACATTGATATCATGATCAGTAATTAAACAAAAGTTGATTTTTTAGAAAAAGGAAAATATGGTGTCACTTACCTGCTTTATGTAGAATGGTAGTCTTAATATGAAATGCTCAATTGTGATTGCATTCATCTTCTGGCCTCCCACTGTTATAGTTGCCTAAAAAAAGAAAAACACACTTTCACAATGTAAGAACTATATTCTGTAGCTGTGTAAATCGTTTAATTATATTAAAATTATTGTTAGGATCTTGCTCAAATGTCAAGTCTGCTTGACATACATACCACCTATGTCAATAGTAGCTGGCATAAGGACTTATTAGCTAAGCTAAGTACCTGAGATTTGACTTTCTTATTTTCTTTTAAAGATGAGAGGTTTGACTTTCTACTAGATGACATAACATAAAATTGACTTGATTATACTTTTGACATATTCTAAGCAATTCATACATGTTAATCATGGGGACAATAGCCAGAATAGAAGATCAAACCACGGAAAAAGCTTCATTACGCTCATAGGAATAATAGGATAACATCTTACCTCGCGCATCAGTAAGACAACCTTTTCAGGGCGGTCAGGTATTCCATGCTCCAGAAAAGCCTGAAATTGGTATAATCTTAGCAAAATGTATATTCCAATTTGATAAAAATCGAGAAAGTACTCATCATTGATTTCTTACATTCATCATGCAAGAATTGTAAGTGTTTATCCAGAATGCGAGTTTATGCTGGTGGGTAAGACCATCCAAGTTGACTCTAGCAAGCTTTCCAAGGAGAAGCCTAAACATGATCACATAGATTAATTATCAAGAGCCAAATAATACGAACACAACAACAACAACTAACTGATGATGGATGAACCTACTTCAGTTTATGAAGCAAGAAAAGAGCATTTCTTTTCCGCTTGAGATCAATTGAGTTAGCATCGACAACGCAGATATGCTTGTAAGGACCAATATCTCTTTTCTTGAATTCTACACCACTTCCATAGGGATCCTGAAACTTCATCTCTTGCTGAACTTGGTGAGGAACAAAGGATATGGAGTAAGGCATTGCGTCTAGTTGAGTCCCTTTATCATTCATCCTTGTGAAAATCCTACATAAACACTTCAATATATCCTCAGAGATCTTGTTTGGCTCACTGTCTCCTCCTGATGCTTTGTTTTCTGGCTGAAAGATGCAGAAGTGTTAGCATGATTACAGAATACAATATGTTTAAACCCTCAAACAAATACATCTGATTAAATCATACCTGCTTTCTCGGAGAATTCACAGGCTTCTGTGACAGTTGACGCTTGAAGGAAGACTTTCGCACAGGTGTCTTGACCCTGGATAGCTTTCGGTCTGAAAACTGTACGTTTCTGGTGGAAATGGAGCGTGCCTGATCATCTTTTCCTTTCCCATTTAACGATGATTCCATTGAGGAAATAGGTTGATCAGAAGCCTGTCTCCCAAGAATCATACCACTAGAACTTCGCAGTGTTGGATGAGAAACTGTTTCTGAGTTTTGGAGGGAACTGGAACGAGTTTGACGATTTCCCTTCCCTTTCCCATTTCCTGGAGAATCCGCAGAGGAATTAAGATCATCCTTGGCTTGCTTTCCATTCATTAAATCACTACAACTCTGCCCAGTTTGATCAGAAACAATGTCTGATGAAGTCGAAGCAGTTCTGCCTAGTGAGAATGAAGACTGATCAGACACAATGTCTGATGAAGTCGAAGCAGTTCTGGTCACAGACAACGGAGATTTCTCTGAATCCGATTGCTCGTCTCTTGACGCTTTACTCAAAATTTTCTCATAGTATTGCATTGGATTCTCCAGTTTCCTCTTTGAGCAAATGTAGACAGCTTCCTGGTATAGGTTTTGCCTGTAACTCACGACCTGCTCCTCGAGCCTAACCACCTCCTCTTCCAGGACAGCAATCTCTGCAAGAAGCTCCTGTGTCTGAGATCAATGAAATAGTTCAGCAATTCAATTTTACCCCATTTGAAAATTCAGATATATAGTCAATCTTGATTATAATCACAAGAATCAAAAGTTTTGTTTCATCAAAATGTTATCGAGAAAGAGCAATCTATTCAATTGCAAAAATTGATCTATAGATCTAATAGGGCAAGAATTGTACTGACATTTGGAGGAAGATATGGAGGCAGACGAGGCAGAGCACCCAAAGGCCGGTTAAATGCCCTTTGTAAAGCTCTATGGATATTCTCCTCATCTCTAAGCTTCTTCTTCAGTTTATCAACCTGCAATTTAGATTTCCAAAAGACATTAACCAAAAGAGGATTTGAGATGAATATACAGAAAAAAGAAAAAAAAATGGGGAAATTGAATATGATCAATACATCTTGTAATAAAGCCAATTTTTTTCCTCTACTCGTTTGGCTCCCACTGGTTGAAGCTTTCTCTGATCCTGGTGATCTAGTTCCCTGCATCTCCACCTTGTGTTCCTGTGAGAATGCAGAAAATTGAAGAGTTACTACTTCAACTCAAGATACAGAAATCTGAGAAAGATAAAAGCATATGAATTAGATAAAAAGATAGCTCCTTTCTTAAAGGAAATAGGTTGCTGAATCAGATTGGATAGGATTGAAAGTATCTTACTTTCTCTATCTCAAAAGAACAGGAATTTCTACCCTTTTCCATCTTTTTTTTTTTTTTTTCTGAACTACAGGAAAGAACAGAAGAGGAAGAGCACCAATATCTCAATTGATGGGGAATGAAACAGAAGAGGATCAATTATCTAAAGCAAATGAAAAGAACCCATTAACAACACCATAAATATGGGATTTCTCCTTCATCATAGAACTCTCAGAAACAACATTTTACAACCAAAATTAACAAAACCCAGAAAGAATTTTTCAACTGCCAGCTGGGGAAAGTCACAGAAAATAAAAATAAAAATAATAATAAAAGAAGGTTAAAAAGAAAAAATGCTGAGGAGAAAATTATACATTGTCACGACGAAGAGGATGTTTCCGTATCTGTTGAGACGTGCGGGCTCTGGTGTTCATCTCTCTCAATTCATGGACAGCATAGACACCACCTGCACATTAAGCTATTGCTAAATTCCCAATAACGAAAACAGAAAAGTCTCTCTCAGTCAAATAAACAAACAGTTGGACTGCAATAAACAAAACAAGAAATCCAACAACAGAGAGTTAGTGGGCACTAAATAAAAATAAAAATAAAACCCAGAAACCACATTGGATTTGAATTGGAAAGAAACAAAACCAAACTACAGTATACCATTAATAACAAAGCGGGAAAAAGGTTTAAAAATTGAATGGAAGTAGACGAACCCAGAAACAGAAATGCCTGGATTTTGTTGAATTTCTTATCAGACCTTGATTTGAATACAAGTAAACATAAATACCCAATTAAAGAATCCAAGTCAGTGACAGCAGCAGTATTTAATACAATAACATAAATCAAGAAGAGAAGCAAAAACAGAGGGTGGAGTCTGAGAGATCTCGAAAAGGGTGAAAAGAAAGTTGTAAGTTGAGAGAAAGACGACGAATATCTGAGTGTTTGAGCTTAGACGGTGTTCCAATGTTGGCGTATTATGTAAATGTAACCCCACAAAAATTGTTTGTTTATTCGATATCAATAGTGTGCCAAATTTTTATGCAGAAAAAAGAATGGAGCTTAGTGACTGAATGAATGAATGAATGAATGAATGGAAAAACAGGGAAATTTTTTAGTGGAGCTTTTTTGGGTTTCATAGAAAAGTTATAAAGCAACCAAAAGGTGATCTGGCAGTGGGGTTTTAGAGAGAGGGAGCCATTGTCGTTGTCACTGGAATTCGTGTTGTTGATGCAGGAAAAAAAGCTGAAAAAAACGTTTAGAAGGCAGTTAAAAAAAGGAGCGGTGAGTGAGAAGTATGAGTGAGGGAGTGTGTGCCAACCTTCTTCCATCATGAACCATAACCAGCGTGCACCCTACCTTTTGAGTTTTGACATCTATCTATTTGTATTTCTCCATTACCTTGTCTAAATAAAAGGTCTTTTTTAATTGGTAATTCGAGAGACAATATGAAGTTATCGAGAGAAATACAGGTTACACGAAGATTATAATTTGATCTTGACCAATTATTAAATGTGGTCATCATTGAACGCTACAACTTTCAATAGTATTTTTCACCTTATTTAATCTCAATTCAGTGTAGGTCGGTTTGTTTTTCTCCAACCCAATAATACTTTTTGTAGTAGTAGAAGTATAATATCACTTTTCTCTACCATGTATGAGATCTATTGTCAATGTGTGTTCATTTCACCTTATTCAATCCCAATTTAGTCCAGTTTGGTTAGCAATTTACTTTTCTAGCACTTTTTACTATTACTATTCATTCATTGTTTATTCACTTCAATTCAATTTAGTTCATTTCAGTTTGGTTCAATTTGGTTCAATTCAAGTACTTTCAGTTGAAAAACACCCTCAGTATCGCTTTTCTATTTTCCATGCCTGAGTACCACTTTATTAATAAAGCATCACTTTTATCTTTCTCATTAATGTGTTAATATTCATGTTTTGTATTAGTTGGCATTGTTGTTGGTAGTTAGATAATGAATCATCAACTTACTAGTGAAGCTATTTATGATAGTTTTAAGGTTCAAAACAACCAAGGCCCTATTATATTGATAGAAACCATTTGCAAGAAAGGATTTACAAAGAAAAATAGATATTTTCAATACACATTTTTCATCTTTTTCTTGAGTTTGAAATAAAGATTGCTTTCTTCAAATTTTATTATTACTTTTAAGGTAATTCTTACTTGAACAAATCATTGCTTATATGACATCTAAATTCCTTTCTTTTTCACATTGGCTCCCCAATTAATTCTACACCTCTCCGCATAATAGAATCAATAATTGGAAGAAAATGCTCAGTGGGTAATTACAAGTACAAAATTACTGGAGTATATTACTACTCCTAATTAATCATAATAAGAAAGTGTATTGATAATGGGTAATGATTAAGTAGCACGTGATGTTTGCTTGATTTGCAAGCATTATTATTCCATGTAATTGAGATCTGTCAGCCAACAATAATCAAGTACCATTAAACATACTGTATTTTCAGATAATCATTTCAACCTTAGCTTGTAAACGTACACATAATCTGCTAATTATTAGTTAAAATGGACAACAAAATTGGGCTTATCCGTTGGGAACTTATGATTATGACTGGTCATAATAAACTTAATACTCTAATAAACAATAAACAATAAACAATAAACAATAAACAATGTAGATATAAACGGCTTTCTGATCAGTTGTGGTGGTGGCATGTTGATTGTTGATGAGTTATGGGGACCTATGAATCGGAGTATAAAATAATTGATCATTATAATTTTGACTAACTGACGAAATCGTTAATTCGTTATCTATTCCCTATGTTAAATTTAATCTCTTATTTTTTTTATGGGAAAAAAAATAAAATAAAAAAGTTAACCATGCTAGCTTAGAGGAAGTACTTACATAAATTATTTCTAAAATAATCGATATTATGTGTTGGGAAATGCTTTGTAAACACATCTGGAAAAAAAAAAAAATCTCTTTGCCAAAATTGTGAAGAAAAAAAAAACAACGATTTTGATCTTGGTTCACAATTAATTTTCATATTTAATCTATAATTAAGATCAATTTTGGCCATTATAGTAATTTATACGAATAAAATTTGCATGCACTTGTTCCTCTCGTACAGACCAACTTTTAAGAGGTACTTTTTAACACTTTACACGAGTAACTCTTAGTGTGTTAGGGTGACACGCACCTTCAACTCAAATACTAAACAACTAGTCAATTTGCGCCTATCATATGGACCAAGTTGGGCAAATTCAACTTCAAAAATCAACTATGACTATTAGTAACTGTACAAAAGAGGAGGCATAACATTAAATATGAAAACAGCAAGATCTTGGGGCAGAACTCAGAAGGTGTTGGCTTCTTCCTTTCAGGCTCCGTTGCATGCACTGCACTGCACATGATCCAACGCAAACAAACCCCCGGAAACTATGCTCCTCAATACTCCTATCAGTCTTATGCATGCATCACTCTACAATATTATAATCCCTTCAACAATTGTACGACCACCCGAGCGTACGTTTTTTTGGTAGTACCTTATTATGAAACAGAAATTTATGTCATAACTAATACTCACTCGGTTCACTAAAGAAGGTGACGCTTGGTTTTCCTCAACTCACTTACATATAGGTGAGTTGCGGAAAAACAAGCGTCACCTTGTTTGTAAAACGAGGGGAGTATTATATTAAAATTCATCATTAATATTATCACGTCAACATGATTTATTTATTTTTTCGGATATCAAGGCTGTTGAATGGCACTAACTTGTATAAATACGTTACTAAAGCATCCAAAACATGATTCAATCATACGAGTATTTTTTTTATTATTTTTTTTTTGGGGGGGTCAATAAAAATCTTCATTTTAGATCACATCTAGTTCTGTAGCATCAGAAGGTCCCCTGCTGGTAATTAGATGCCCAAAGGAGAGGACCATGCATTGAGCAATAACACTAAAGTGTGGTACTCCAGTATAGTGGTGGTCCAACCAAGGCTGAAATTAAACTTGGACCACCACACCACATTATGCCTCCCATGCATATAGATCCAAATCCAATCCATAAGGATTTTAATTCCCATCCTCCCCCTCTTCTAGGTTTTGTTCTAGTTTCCAGCCTTTGTGTAAGAATTTTCCTTTGAAATGAATTGCCTCCTTATTACCTTCCTTCAATCCATAGGGGCGGGTCGTTATATTTTACTATATTATGTTTAATAGTTATGCACTAATACATTTCGAAGTCGCTACCTATGTCCAAGACCAAAATTCACCAGACACAAGATAGTTGTCTTTTTTGAAGGGTAAAATGATGATTATGTGCTTGACAACACTCCTTATAAATAGTTTTGGGTGTAGTGAGTTCGTAACCTTTTTGCTCATTTATTACTATTGACTGTCGGTGGGGCATTTGCAATATGACCTAGGGTGTTGTATTTAGCACCCCTTTGCTTATTATTCCTTTTATTTTAACCAAGTACTTATATCACATATTTTGGCATACACATCTACAACCAGATCCAGATGACAGTGGCATAATAGAGAGAACTTTGTTGTTATCATGTTAAGTCTCTTTCAAAAAGGCTAGACACAATCAAATCAGGTCATATCAGGATCGGCAAACAAGCTACCAAACTAGAAACCAAAACCACCCAAACTAGAAAACAACAATCATTTGAAAGATCCATCATATTTGTTAGACTTGGATGTATTGTGTTGTGCTAGATCGCTATCTACCGCCCCGCTTATGGTAGCGCAAAAATCTTGATGTTTGTCGCTGTTATCACTCTCTACTCTCTAGTCCCTACAATTTATTGGCCACTGTCTTGCATCAACCATCATCAATTTTCACTTTTCGTGACCGTGCATATGTCCCTATCTTCATTCCTCCATCCTCATCCATGGCATTCAGGATCACAGTTCACGAACAGACAATTTTACTAGCATTACAATCATGAAAGATGCACACCTTATATTACCGATTATGATCAGATACTCGCGAACCACAGGTGAGGAAGGACGACGGTCCCAAACTGATCCTGGACATCATGCATTCAGCCAGGAGAGGGTTGCCTGATTACACACGTAACAGCGACATAACAACATTGCAGTGAAATCCAAAGTACTGATGTTTCCATCAAGGCCTATATTTTTTATTTTTCACTTTTTTCTGAAAAGGCAAGGATTGCTCTTTTGGGCCCTGACTAAAGGCCAAACAATTGGGCCCGCAGGCCCAAGAAACAACCACAATTCCACCGAGTTCCACCACATGTGAGTCAGACAAAGAGGATGCAACCGTGATGATTCAAACCACTACCATGTGGTTGGAAGGTGGGGGTGGTGACTCCGTGACCGGTGAACCACCACACTGCACCCTCATCCTCTTCATCAATGCCTATCTGTTGAAAGGCGGATAGCATCGAACAAGCCTTGAACCAATCAATCTTGATGCTTTCAGATCCGCCTCCAATTCCAACTTAATAGTCTACTACACTGATGACATAATGTTCCTACTTAATAGCGTAAGCCATTAGCTGGATATGATTATAAAGCGGATATCACCCGTAACTACACCATCAAAGATCAGCTTCTGCAGATATATGGTTTTACTATTTGTACTTTGTTGGACAACCTTCAGGTAGTGCACTTGGATATCATACATAGTTACCCATCAAAGATCCATATTTACCCACAAGGCCACAAGCCTAATACTGCCAACTTTTGTGGTACCAGAAAATGAAACAAAGCCCAAGCTCAAGCCCGAGCCCAAGGCTGTCTCAAGACTAAAACCTAATAGCACTTCTGATCTAATGGAAGTGTCTGGTTTGTTAGACTTAAGACTGAGAATTCCAAAATGGAGACTGGGAAACGTATCTAACTTAGGTTCAGCCTGAGATGGGCTAGGCTAGGTGAAGGTCGTTTACCATTAAATAAGTATTAATAACAATACTCCATTGACTGCTACCAGGGGTCATTCAGTACCATTTGTATTTTTGTGACTTACCGACGAGGCTCATTCCCTAATTTAACCTATTAAGAGCTATTCGCACCAAAAAAAACCTATTAACAGCTTTGCCAATCAATTGTAAAATTATATTACTACTCTTCACCAGACCCATGTTAAGGGCTGTAGACAAAATGCCGCCACTCCCACTGGGAATTCCAGGGGCCAATACGATGGTCTGACATTCTAGTTTTATGGCCACGAGGAATGACTAGATGCAGTCATTCTTGCAATTTTGCTCTTATAGTATGGGCTTGGGCAATTACAGAATTGCAAGAATGACTGTTTAGCCTATATGTCAGGCAATATTATATCCCTCTCTAGAATACCACCCCAGTGGCAGAACACCACAATTCAGGTAACAAATTTCCACCTAGATCTAGGCAAGACCACCAGAGGAGGCAGGAGGTCTCTTTCAGATGCCAATGGATCTCCTACTACTTCCACTAAGAGACCCTCCGCAACCAAGTAGAATTAAGGCCAAAGAGAGTAATCATAAAGCAGGAGAACAGAGGGCCAAGTAATTTGATTATTTGTAGTAATTTATTATTAACCTTGTTCATAGAAACTACTTACAGATCTGGGTCGACAGCTTGTCATGAGGGTTTGTTGAGGACCCCTAAGAAAGAAGCTATCAGAATCACCTCCTATGGCTTCAGACGTCATGGCAGGAGGATCACTCGGCCTGAACATTAGATGAAGTCCAGAAAAATGGTTGCCCCATATATCATATGTAAAGCTATCCTCTGGTTTTGTATTCTCGGCTTGAACTGCTTTTGGGAGCTTTGGTCCAGGAGCTCGAGCATGTGCAGCTATACCCAACCTGGAAGGAGAAGGACAAGGCAAAGCTGCAACGGACCTGCCTGCGCCAGGAAATGTAGCAGAAGGCAGAAGCATAGGTCTACTACTTCCTGTCTTTCTCAAACCAGGAGGTTTCTGTTGAATGGGAATGAGAGTGTCACTACTATTTCCAGAATCTGCTGCATAAGCTACGGCTTCTGGGGCAATGACATTGCATTTGAGGGCAGGTTCGGCTTCTTTACTTCTGACATGACTAACTGGACTTGAGGAATCATGAAGCTGCCTGTTTCCCAGGGATGGGGAACAAGTTTCTTCAGGTAACACATTAGTGAGGGGAGACACAGGTGATTGCGGTGTAGAATTTCCACTTTGGCTGCTGGAAACTTCAATAACTGCTGATAACCCTGAACCAGCTCCCTTTCGCTTCCTTGGCCGCCTTTTCTTGTCCTTGTGGGTTTTCACTGTCAAATTAACAGGTTGTGCTTCCTCAAATGTGCCAGTGCTCTCTACTAATAGGGACTTCAAAGGCAAAGTGGGTGAAAAACCAATATCTTTGGGTGTATCTGATGATGAAGCAGTTTGACATCCAGTTGATGAATCTGTATGTTTGCGGATCACCCCATTTTGACTGTTTGAGTATGTAACAGATGTAGTTGCTGCTGCTTCATTTTTCTGAACTGACTTTACACAGCCCTTTTTAGTTGATGCACTGGATTTTCCATTCCCCTGGTTGCAATTTAGAGGTGATACTTTACCTCTATCAATTCCAACATGAATGGAGATCTTCTCACCTTTGCTCGAGTAATTCACAGAACTAATGGGCGCCAATTGGGACATTAAGAACCAGAAGAGAAGGGACACCAAGATGACGGCAAGAACAATGGCGACACAACATTTTTCAACTTGAACCCAGAAGATAGATTTTCTACAAAAATTAAAAATGTGCAAAGGTAGACTTGCTTTCATTGGTACTACAATCATTCCAGCAGCCAACATCAGTTCAAGGTCCCTTTGTACCACAGGGGCAGAAAAATCTGTCTGGTATGATATCCCAAGCTCAATCGATTCTCCAGGCTCCAGAGCAAAACCCTTGCAATTATTTAGTACAAAACCATCCAACCCACATTCTGTCCCAGAAACATGTATTCTCTGAACTTTGACAGGGATATCACCAGCATTTACAGCAAACAGCTTCTTTGATAATGGTTTGCGGTAACCATAACAAGCACCGTCAACACCAGCTGTAATTTCAGGAGGAGGCATATTCAGATGAAATGGCAAGTCAACATTGAACTCCAATGTCTGCACGAGCTCGGACCCCTCAAGCAACACTACAGAAAGAGATCCACCAATTCCACGCAGAGATAACCACTCCACACCAGAAAGATTGTTCCTTATCAGTGCTGAACTCCTCCACTCACATCGATTTGAAGGGTAAAATAAGATGGGACCCAGTGATGCTGATCCATAAGGATGCAGATAGCTCTCAGTCACCGTAGTATCGATCATTGAGAACCCATATCTATTTGGTCTAGTAGAATCATTATGGATACTACTTGTCGCAAGTGGTTGTATATGGCCATAATGGGCCTTGCAATTATCCATGACTTCTCCAGAATTCAGAATAAGCTGCACTATGACAGGTTGTTCGCTGGGATTTTTGATAGTAATTGACTTTGCA
The DNA here is from genome assembly GCA_030267885.1 of Mesembryanthemum crystallinum. Classification (NCBI taxonomy): domain Eukaryota; kingdom Viridiplantae; phylum Streptophyta; class Magnoliopsida; order Caryophyllales; family Aizoaceae; genus Mesembryanthemum; species Mesembryanthemum crystallinum. Next base: position 23,169 of record BSSO01000479.1, read on the forward strand.
TAGTAACTACCAATTGGGACTGTTGGGAAGATGAGCTCATGATCATCAACCACAAAAAGCCCACTCATGGTGCTCTGACTTCTCCAGTTTTGTTGCATAAATTCATCCACTTCAACATCCCCCAGCGCCTTCATGTAGCAATTTGTAGAGTTATTACTAAAACATAGAAAAGCACACAAGTAACTTAAAGTGCATATAAAGACTCCAAAAAACACTTGCATACTGAGTCCAAACATCTAAACCAAATTCATCATTTAGTCATGTTTCTTATTTTAGACCCGACATACCCCACAATGATTATAAATATTTTCGAGATACCACAAGTAGAAGCTGGAATGGACCATGTTCCCAATTTTAAGATGACAGTAAGATTAAGCAGGAATCACTGGCCCACTTCGGTTAACCACTTGACATAAAGACTCTTTAGCCATGAAATTAGTATAACAGATACGCTCCATGTTGTTCATACAAGATAATCGACTGATTGAGTATCAACCAGGAAAACAAACAATATCTAAATTATGGAGATTTCAGTCCAAAAACCCAAAAACATGGACACCACATGCATATTCAATATTATACATTGGGTGCAAACATGAACATATTTTGTCTCAAGCGTGCTGGACATGGCATAAATCTTTTGCAGAATGCTTATAGACAATTTTATGCACATGTTGATCATAAAAAAATAAGCGAAGTTCAGACAAAAGGCTCTAGTTTCAATAAGAATCATATGCCAAAGGGATATAATCTACACATACACCTCAATAAATCAGGCCGCGTTTCAGTATCGATTAGAAAGAAATTCCAAGGCAAGTTACTATAATTTCACAAGCACTTGGGTGATTTTGAGACATTTCAGACCTACCTCACAGCGTCAGAACCATTTTCAATAAATTACCTAATGTATCCTAAAGCCTCTTTACCTCACAGCATTAAGGTTATGCAGACCTTGTCATGCTATTGCTCAGACTTCCTTATTGGGTGTTTTTTACCCAAAGAATCCTAACAAAACATACGTCATGCATGTACAATTAACAGGCTCACTGAATGAAAAGAAGACTAGGAACCCCCTTACTCTTTATTTTCATGAATCCAAAGAATATCCAGGAATGATTTTTCATAGTATGGGACATCTAGGCCGAAGGTGCAGAATGTTTGGGCTGAGAGGGGGGGTAACGCAGCAAGGGCCTCAAGGCATCCAATCAGACAAAGATTAAGTTAAATTTCTAGCAAACTACACAATGCCTCCGTCCAGAATTTGACTTTTACCCAAGATGACGCAAAATTAACTATAGCAGCTTAGAATAGGTTTTTTTTATTTATTTATTTTTTAAAAAAAAGCACAGGAGAAAATATCCACTTCATAGCAGCTGTAGCAACAAAAAGAACCCAAACAAGAAAGCGCCAAGGACATTGATAATTATAAATTTACTACCTTGACTGAAGCTGGGAACTTTCCGTTGCTGGTTAAAGATCCTGTTCTTTTATTGCTAAAATCAACAATGTCAGGTTGATGAGCAGGGAATTCCTTCCACTGTCTAGAACAAATACCAAAAATTTCCTGGCAAGAAATCTCAAGGATAGGGCTAAGTGAGTCATTTGTCAGTATTCGTAGCATACAGCTCATGTTTACATCGCCCATCTCAAGGAATGAATCATATTTGACATTTGCGGATTCATAAGTTATCAGCGCTACCACTGTGACAGCACCAGGAAAAAGCAGGAGTCCTTCCGAGTAGTTTATCTGCAGGAGTTTCTTCCTATCAATAACTTCATTAATCCTAACAATCTTCAGCAAATGTGATGCTCTGTTTCTTACTGAGACTGACATAGTGGTTTCACTCGCATCACAACACCCAAAAACCTCAACGGATACTGAAAGTGGACCAGCTGTATCTTTCCAAGTAGCTGTCTTGCTTAATTCCGCTTCGAAAGGAACCACGACTGTGTCCTTTTCACCCTCTAGGGGTCTAAACAACTGCATACAAACTGCACCTAAAACTTGTCCTTCTGAGTCAGATGAAAAGGCCATTTCCAAAATGTGCTCAGTTCTGTGAGGATCAATCACCCAGTTGTTAAGAGGCCTAAGTTCCATGAACAAAGAGTTACTTTCTCCATTTTCAACACCTGATACTTTCTTAGAATCAGAAATTTTATGCTCACTGGAATCTTCAGAATTATGTTTCCTGCAGATTGCCTCTGCTAAAAGAGGACCACTACTTTCAGACATTGAAACCCATGCAGTCACTTCCTCCAAGTGGATGCTTTCATTGTAAGGATTCGACAAAGATAACTTCCTACTCAGCCATCCATTAGAAGAAACATCCAGTCCCACCAAGGGCCTCAGCCTATGGGGAGATTCAAGGGCAAAACCTTTAGCCTCTACCAAGAAACCACCAAAGCTTGTTTGCAAAACCAATTCAGCTGAGGACAAACCCAACCACTTTGGTAAGAAAACAAAAGATATTAAAGTACCTTCACCAGGTCCTAAGATTAATTCACTAAAATTGAAAGGGTAGAACTGTGAGTCAGTACTAAATGGCTCATAAACCTGTAAAAAACTTTCATTGCAGGTATTCTGCAACCTTAGCAATACTAGAGAAGGATGATATAAATAGTTCTGTCCCCAATCCAGTCTAGTGGGGCTTATATTCACACGAGGAGACGAAGAATTCAAAGAAAGTGACTTCTCTATCTCCAAGTTCTTTGAGCTGAAACGTGTCTTCTTCTGATGAAGTAAATGCCCTTCACAAGAAGAAAGAACAATGTGATCAGCTTTGTTTGCACTAGGAGAGGACACTTCAGGGTCAACCTCTCTATAGTTTAAAGAGCATGACACAGTTCCCCCATCGGACAAAGGAAACATAAGATGATTTGGTGACCAACTGCCATTGCCATCCTGTCCGTAAGACCGTTTAGGTGATGCAGCTCCTGACCTGTTTCTGTTTACATCCAAGATTCCTGTCCATGAGCACTGTGCTTCTGAGTGAAAACCATATAGAGTAGAAGGAATGCAAAACAACTCAGAGCTACCACATACATCCTCCGATTCTGTTACAGGCACTGTCCTCTGATGTCCTGAGGCATAGTCCAAACAAAAATAGCTAGCAAATGCATTCTGCAAACCGTTATAATTACCCTCATGGTAACTACAAGCATCATACTCTACTGGCTTATGCACTCCATCCAGATGACATCTTCCACATTTAGCAATGCAAATTAGGGTCCAGAAGACAATCAGACAAATGTAGAGTTTTGTGGCCACCTGCGACATGCCCCTGCATCCACAAATGAACAAAGTTAATATAGCTAGCTAAAACCAGGATACAGAGCAGCTCAAACAAACTAATTACGCCTGCAAAAGCAACCATAAGTTGAACATGGCATCAATTTTGGGATACAAAACTAAAATGATTAATCTGCACACAATATTGATTTACAAAATAGTATTTTCCTTATTTTCTAAATGACTGACATAGTAGCTCCATACACAAGTTTCAACAAGAGAGCAAATGAAAATTACAAAAAACAATTAAGCACATAAGCTGATCTCCATTCCTAAGCAGAGCAAACTGCATATATATCAAACCACCCCCCTTTCTTCCCCACGAGAATTAAAAATAAAAAATTATAAAAAAAAAAGAAAAAAAAAGAAGGGGAGATGAAAAATAACTGGGTAAATATCCAAAGTAATCGGAGGTTATGTCACTTCATTACACACTTCACCCAAATAAAACACAAATTTGACATCATCTATATTGATGCAATTAGTTCAAAACAAGCAATAAATTAACACACCCATGATATGATATACTACTATTTATAGTAATCTCCCTCATATAACCGTGGAACTATTATTATCATTAGCTATGAGATTGTATGTATGAGTATGAGTATGCCCACGCATTAACTGCTTAACCCCACATTACTATTTTACCCAACTCACCAATCTTCATACTGTACTAATCAATCCAAAAAATCGGCATAAATTCATTCAATCATAATATAAATAACATCAACAGAAACTCCCCACTTGCTACTTAATCATTTCCCAGTTCCATTTATTTCCATCTTCTTCTTTTCCTTTATTCCCCTTTAGCGATTAGTTTCCATTTTGTAACCCAAAAAGGTGGGGCAAGCAAGAAGAAGAGACACCAAAAATAGAAAAAATAACACACTTGTTGTACTGATGTTAAAATTAGCAAGTACCGCAGCCAACCCAGATTGATTCGCATAAAGATTCCGCAAAATACTGTTTTATCAAATAGCAGTAACCAAAAGATTGAGCTCCAGAATCCAAACAAATACAGATAAATGAATAAGAGAGGGAGAAAAGCGAAAGATTGTGGTTACGGCCTTACCAGGTGAGCTTGAAGCTGAAGAAGCAGAGCTCTAATGGCGATTAATTAGGGTTTCAAAAATCGTAATCAGCGAAACAGAGCACACCATTTGAAGCTTTCTCTATTGGGGTTTTTTTAGGGTTTTTGATGGTTTTCTCTCAAATTTGGGCCGAAAAAATGGCGTCCGCCACCTGATGGTAGAAACGAGTGGCCTCGAACAACGAAGGAGAGAGAGAAAGAGAGAGAGAGAGAGTGGGGAAGAACAAATTCCAACGAATAGGAGTTTAAAGTTTAAAGAGAAAATTCAAAATGACCATCAAATCCCTAGCTAAGTCGTCATATTTACGGACTGTACCACCATTTTTGAGTAAAAGATAAGGGGTAAAATTGTAAACTTAAGTGAAGAGAGGGTATCAAGAATCGACGACATTTTTTAATTTGAAAGTTTCGGGGTGTGAGTTGTGACGAAAAGGTGGAAAGGGACAGGGATTTTTTTAATTAGTGAATTTTAATTGGATGTATTGATAATTTTAGTAATTATTAGTAGGTAGGGTTATGTTTTAAGGTCAATGGTTGCTGATGATTTTTGTTGTTCATCTCATTCTATACTTCATCAACATGTATTGGATTTCCTTGAAAAAATAAAAAAAAAATAATCAACTTGTATTGAACTTTCAATATACAAGGGCTTCTCCTTATTTGAATGGTAGGTTAAGATGATCTCATGTGTACATCATTAGGTATCTTGTATCAATATCTAATACTATGTCATTAGTATTACATTCAACTTTGTATCAATATCTAATATGTTCTTAGTATTACATTCAATTTTATTCGGCTTTCCTTAACATTTCTCACACATAGTGTAACATTCAAATAAGACATACATCAATATATGATGTTCGATTTGATTGAAATATGTTGCCAACTCACCCTGAACAAAAAGTTTGATCATTGTGCAGAAAACTTATTTTCAAGGATTAACTATGAAACTCGTGATAAAAAATTATGTATTTCTTCGAGCTTTGTGGACTAAAATGGGATATTCTTATTCTTTACATTTTCTTGAATCGAGTTATTCATGCGTGTTGCTGGCCAAAAATTGTAATTTAGGAATCTGTACTTATAACTGACAATTTGACAAATATAATAACAATTTAAGCGTGATAAATTAAGTAAGATGTAAGAATGTTACAACAAATGTTTATTTCAACCAAATAGAATAATTGGTCAGCTATGCATTGACCATACCCTGAACAAACGCTAAACATTTCGAGTAATTTAATTGGTATAAATTCATTTCACTTAGGTATTCAATGAATGTGTTCGTCTTTCATTGAATATTACTCCCCTCTTCCCGTAATTTTCTTTACACTTTCTTATTACGGCGTCTCATATTTTCCTTCACATTTTTTTTTTTCTTGATCAAGTTTTTTCAATGAGAATACCATAATACCCCTATTTTATCCACTTTCATTGATCATCGTACACATAGAGGGGTAAAATTAGAATAAAGTCCCATCTCCACTTTTGCTGGTCTATGTGCAACTTACTACTCCCTCCGTCCCTCATTTATCTTGCGAAAATTGATACGAGGTGAGATTTAAGGAGATGTGTTTTATACAATTTTGCCCTTGAAGAAGGAGACCCATGTGCTTATTATTTTATCATTTCTATTTTTTTGGAAAGAGAAAAAAAGATTGTTTATTGTATTGATTTGTTAGTTGGGGGTATTAAAGGAAATAGTTGATGATTTGTGGGTTTTGAAAGATAAATAAGGGACAAAATTTTAGAGATTTCTGAAAGATAAATAAGAGACGGAGGGAGTATTTCCTAAAAACACAAATTAGTCATGCTTCATGTTATTTTCCATCAATGGCACCATACTCCATGATTATGATTGGGCTATTGGCATTGATTCAAAGGGGCCCACGAAATAGAGAATTGAAGTGTATAGAAAATGGACAATTCAACGTCATAATGGGCCGAGGCCATCATGTCAATACTATCAATTTGAAGAAAGCATAATAATAATACTATTATTACTGTAATTAGATTAGCACTAAAAAACATTTCATTGAAGATTCCAGAATCTGAATTTGTATTTATCAAATTATCATTACAGAATATTATTTTATTTGGCAACCGAAATTATTAGCTTGAGCTGAGAATCTTGAATTATTGACCAAGACAAGATAGGAGATGGGAANCAAAACCACAAAAAGACAAAGAATAGAGTGATGGCCATCACAATCAAAATTTGGAAGCAAGAGGAAATAGATGGGCCCAACAGAATATTTGTGTGGACCGAACTTAACAAAGAGGGCCCAAACGAGCCACCTTATCGAACATAGCACGGGCCCATCACGTCATAAGACGTACTTAGACGGCGGTTGACACAACCCACCACAATGAATATGGTTATTATTAGGATTTTTGCGGGGAACCCCCTTATATATAGTGTTTTTTGTGAAATCCCCCCTTATAAAATGTTTTTGGTGGGGAACCACCTTTTCAAAAATTTCCGTCCTGTTAGTCCCCCCTTACTCTCTTTTCCGGCCAAAAAATAGTGTTTTATCCCCGTTTTGCCCTCACATGTGTTTTTTAACCTATTTTCTTCCTTTTTTTCACATTTCCTTTTCCTTTCCTTTATATTTTTCCCCAAAAAAACTTTTCCCCCTCTTTAATCTTTACAAAGACCATAAATTATAAGAGGGGGAAAATATTTTTTTGGTGAAAAATATAAAGGAAAGGAAATGAAAATATAAAGAAAATAGGTTTAAAAAACACACATGAGGGGCAAAAAGGGAAAAAAACACCATTTTTTGGCCGGAAAAGAGAGTAAGGGGGGACTAGCAGGACGGAAATTTTTTAAAAGGTGGTTCCCCACCAAAAACATTTTATAAGGGGGGACTTCACAAAAAACCCTATATATAAGGGGGTTCCCCGCAAAATACCCTTATTATTATTATACTGTACTCCATTTGTCTGAATCTAACCATATAATACTCCCTCCGTCCCGTAATTAACTTTCAAAAACATTAATATTTTAATCCCACAATTAGCTTTCAAAAACCAATATATCACATAACTTCTCTAAAACACCCCTCCACTAACTTACAAATACAATATAAAAATCAACTTTCCTCACTTACACATACAATTATTATAGTCTCTCACACCAATATTTCTCTCACAAAATAAACCCCTTATTATATTACAACTACAACAAGGGCAATTATGTCAAAATTTACTCTCCTAAAATCTTGTGCCAAGAGCATTTCCGAAACCTAATTAAGGAACAGAGGAAGTATTATGTAACCCTAAAAAAATATATATATTATGTAAAAATGTTCTTTAAAAAAATAGTTACAATTTAATTAATTTTTATTCGTGGTAATGAGAAGTGAAGTGAATATAAGAGACATACGCAACAAACAATTATATCCAAATAGAGGAAACATAAGTTGTAATATAGTGTACAGTTATTTCTCTTACATAAATTATTTTTTCTTCGAGGTTGAACTTTGATACTTCAACTAGAATGATAAAAAAAAGGGGGAAAAAAAAAGTCTATAAACCTTTGCTGGGTATTTGACTTGAAATCTATTTCTTTCGTTCTAGGCCATAATCGAGTTTATAACCTAATTTTGGATTGACAGTTGAGCTTTTATCTCAAGGTCAATTTTTAGTTTAATATTTTTCTCTTTGCAAACACTTTAGTATTTTTTTCTATCAAAAAAAACACTTTAGTATTTTTGTAGTCTGAAAGCTTGGATTTAAAATTTGGATAATAAATTTATATATGAATAACTATGATAATTATGGTTATAAAATTGATTATAATCACGATCTTTCCCTCCCAAAATGTTCAAACCTGAAATTTTCAAACGACACCCTAAAACTTGGGTGGGTGGATTAGATGTTGTGCTAAATAAAAAGACTTGTATAGAAATTGGGCCGCCATATGCTGTATGGGCCATTTTGCCTTAACTTTTTTAGCCTTGATGGCCCGATAATTATTGCACATATTGTTGGTTTGAACCTAGTATACTATCGGGCTTTGTAAGAGTTGGTCGTGGGCTAATTTATTAAAATGATAAATTTGGGTGTCATTTGCTCTGGGCCTTAACGTCAATTAATTGTCAGTCCACTATGTACTTCCTCAAATGTCAAAAGTAATGAATACTCGACCATATATACTCCCTCCATTGTTTAGCGAAAAAAAAAAAAAAAAGAATACTTCCTCCATCGTAAAATACTACAATAGTTATCATTTTCCTAATTACTTAGTTAACTATAGTCATATTTTCATAATTATCTCATAATAGTCTTGTAGTTATAGCATCTGGTCATCCACAATAACAACATTTCTCATATGTTTGTACTGTTTGCATACCAAGTTATCAAACGTTAACGCTCCATCTTGACATATATACACTCAAGTAGTTAGCATATATACTGAAAAAGGTGACATATCTTATTTTCCTTTCATAAACAGAAATGTTGATTCTCGTAAGAGTTAATAACGTCCATCTTTCACCTCTTGATTTATCAAAAGTTTGTTCACCTCATATTAATACATCACCTAATTATTGAATTGAGCTAATTGAAAATTGTCCAATAAATAGTTTCATGTAATAAAAAGTAAATTCTTGTAACTTGATTGAATAAACATTGAAAGCGATCAAATGATTAAGACTTGACAAAGTTAACCATTACACTCTTGTTCATGAGACTAGTAATACGTGACAACATTATGTGCGCAAGCACATAAAATCATGAGCTCACACGGTTGTCATTTCTCATACTAAGAAAAAAGAAAAAAGAGAGTTCATGTGGACAGCTAATATATTCACTCAAGAATAAAGAATAAATAGACCAATAAGAATGAACGTAGACATTCAAGTAATCTAATAAGGATCTTAGTATTAGTATCTTTTTTTTTTTTTCTCCCTTAAAACTCACAAAATAGGTAAGTATTTTAATCTTTGATTGATTAATTAATTGAGTCCCTTGGTCTTTGGAATTCAAGACCCACATGTCCGTACACAGCGCATGCTCCAACTTGCGAATTTAAATAAACTTAAAAATTGAACGTAAATTCTGCCATGACTTGATTTTTTGTATTTTTTGTTGCAAGGCTTTTTTTAAACGGAAATTTCCTGAGGTACCCCTGTACTTTGATGAAATGCCTGCTGTATCCAAAGTTTTGAAAATGTGCCTGGGGTACCCCTGAACTTTCAACAAAATGATTAGCATACCCACTAAGTCATAAAATGACTATAATACCCTTGCAATGCATTTTTTTTATGTAATGACTATGTTTGACTTTTATATTTCTCTCACTTATTAATATA
>BSSO01000480.1:0-32868 GCA_030267885.1 Mesembryanthemum crystallinum
AACATGTACTTTTTATAATTTTTGGATATATATTTTTAGAGATATTGAAGGTCAAAGTTCGACCTCGAAAAGCGAAAACGACAAATATAAAAAAACAGAGGGAGTATTAATTAGAATCAGAATAAGCATTAATTAATACATATAGGGATATGTGTATAGGTTGGTTTCCCGAGATTAGGGACGCTGCTCTTTCCTGACCATCTAAAAAATCCTGTAGTCCATGATTTTTTATCAGACATGCAGGTTGGGATGAAGTGTGAACTTGGAGATGGATGAGAGCTAAGAGGACATACAACAAGTTTGATTGTAGTGCCGGAACATTACGAAGAAGTAAGGTAAAAACAGTCACCAATCCAAAAGCTCCTGCTGCCAACCATTCTGGTACGGCTGCAAAAAATTCACACAAAGAAAGGAGGTTATGTGTGTTGCAGTATCTTGGGAAGATAATTGAGCAGCTTCGTCGCTGATTACACACAGAAAGTTTTCTAATATTATTTGTTAGAAGATGAAATGATAATAAAATTTATTATACTGTCAATGCTAATGCTTGCTTTAATAAGTTTAAGGTCAAGAATAGATGTTGGCAGTTTCAACACTAAAATGCTAAAGCATTGTTTTTTTTTTTTAGTTAAATTGTTTTCTAGATAAAAAGGTAGCAGTGTATGTGCCAGATATGCCATATTTACTGGCTAAGGTTTGCGTGCCTATTAACTTGGTTTCCATGAAGTAAAGAAAGTCAGTGATCAAAGCACAGGTAGTTGCAAGTTTTAGTTAGCAGGATAATCTATTAACTGCTTACTTTCCATAATCTTAGGGGAACTGCTTTATGTACACTACTCTTTCATCCTAAGAATATGGAGGTAAATAAGGGAAGCTGCCAGTGTATGCCTAACTAAGAATAGGAGAAACAAACGGCATTTTGAAGACTCGAAGACCCCTATTTTTGTAAAAATAGGGGAGGAGGGAAAAGAAACAAAGGGTCCTCGGCAACAAGGAATATTTCTTATCTATTTCTTTTTCTTCCGTATATAGAAGTAGCTGTAAAGTAGATTTTAGATATTAGTTCTTTTAGCTATTTTGATGGTCTCTGTCTTTGCAAAGAAGTGTTTACTGTCAACAAAACTCTTTTTTAACATCCTTCCATCTTGTCAAGTGTGTTGAGTCATTACTAAATTAAACCCCCGCCTTACGACTTTAAAATTGAGAGCTTCTTATCAAATGGTAGGGGCTCAGTGGGAAAGCTAAAGTTTTCCCTTGTTATTTGTTTTTTGTGAGGAAAGAATCACAAAAGATGAGATACATAAAATCACAAAAAAATAACTACCTGTTGTTTCTGGTTGAAGTGTTTTCCTAGGCACCACAACCGCCACAGGTTTATCATCTTCAGGATTGATAAGCATGAAAAGCTTATACTGATCCTCGAATTTATCCTGGACATTTAAGGAAACACTCATAAATTGCTCTTCTTTTGTGGTTATCATGAATGAAAACTGAAGACATACATACCTGCAACCTCTTGGATATTTTTTCATAACTTTTAGCTGCTGTCCCTCGTAAGTTCCCTTTAAATAATACTCCCCCCTATCAAGAAATGCAGAAACCATGATGACCATATACCAATTAACTTTTATGCTGCTCAATCAGGGTTATTATTACACGGAGAAGCCTACAATGAAGACAATAGTACCCAAATTCCAAGCACATACAAATCTACCAATAGCTGGCAGGACCGCCACTCTGGGCATAAAACAGAAAAAACTTCAAATTCTTCAATGTTAATGTGTCATCAGCAAGAATACTGCAACAACAACAACCACCCAGGAATGATCTTGACTAGGATTGGGTCTGGGAATGTCCATATCCTTACCTCCAACTAGTAGAGAGGTTGTTACCAATAGACCACCAAAAGATTTTTGAATATTTCTTAAAATAAACACTAATCATAAAATGCTGAACACAGTTGACTTTGTGAAGCTTCATAGCACACAAAATCAGCCAGGTAAACAAACAATTTCTTATGCCATTCATAACAAGATAATAAGAGAACAAGAAAGCTTTATAGGACAACTCTCAACTGTCTTAACTAATTAAGCGAAAAAAGAAAAAGAAATCTTTGTAGTCCAATTAGCATCCTACCAAACCTAAAGACACTCTTTGTAATAGTTGGGGTCATTCCTACATCTTCTAGGGAGGGGGTACTGAGAGTGAAGAGCATACAAAAATATTGATACGGCAATAGCAGCCATAGTTGAAAATAATTACCTCATATGGTTCCTGCCCAGTCACAAAGAAAGTGTCAAATCCGAATACTTGATCTCTGAGTACATCAATTGTCTCCTTTGGGATCCTAACAAATTCATCCATTTGCTGTAGCTATTCACAGCATACGCAAAAGAGTGATCATTTTTCAGAAGAGACGAGCCAAAATAATTCAAAGGAAAACATAAAAGACGACAAAGTAGGAAAATCAGCCAAGCTAATCACTGGCAAATAGCACACAGTCATTATCACCTTCAGACCTGGAATAGGTGAGCCACTTGCAACTTGTAAATTATCTGCATCCTGCTCAAATAAAAACATGCACAAATGAGAGTCACACAATTAGAAGCACTGGAAAGTGGTGTCTGCCTTTTCCTACCAAATGAACAGTATTCCATGTTCCATCTAGTTTCAAGACTACAAAAGCAAAAAACAGAACAGTTTCTTTCCCATGTTGATGAATGAGCAAATAAAACGTTTGCTATTAGATTTACACCAACCAAACATGGGAAAGTTGATTAGCTTTCATGACCATACCCCGTTATAAGGGAAATTATAATAACAAGATAGAATTGTATAAGCTATTGGGGCAACCTGAATTGAAAGTGATATGATCATCAGAGGATGGATGTACTATTTTCAAACCACATACAAGTGAAAGCAGCAAGCATGATACTAGCAACTTAAACTCACATAAAGTGCAAATTATTCTGGCAAATAATGGCAGTACCTGCATACCAGCTTGACCATTAATTTCGGTTTCATTGTTGTTTGCAATGATATTGCTGTCTGAATTCAGAACCTCAGTAGAATCCTGCTCGTTTTCCTAAACAAAGATAAGATCACACCCATCTAATCAAAATGGGAAAGGTCAAAAACAAAGAGTACTTGATAACCAATCAGTTTCTTTAAGTATTACCTGCTTGAGCTGTGAATCATTATGTGCACTAGAATCAGTATAACTCGTGCTTTCCCCACTTTCATGCTGAATGATGGTTAAGATGAATACAAGACAACATTAAAATCCCAATATCTAAGACTAACACTATACTCGATTTTAGTAAAGATGCAGAGAAATGAGAAACTGATGGCTCACTCACCACCATCAACTATTATGTGTTTCAGTCGCCAAAAACTGAGATTAGAAAATACTATCTACTTATAATATTCTAATTTGCATTGATGTCAACTCGACATAATTCTCATCAGTATTTCCACATATCATTTAACAATGATTAGATTTGTCAACAAACTTGAACAAACAATGGTTATAGTTCAATATATTTTGATAAATCTAATATTTAACAACTCGTATTCAAGAATAATGTTTTGTTCTATACTTAAGATACTGATATGATACCAATTTCCATTGATTCTCCCATACTCTTGAACCTTGACATGCCAATAGCTCAATCCTCGCCCAATAATCAGTCATTCACCAAAATTTATGCAGCTGCAATTAGTAAATTAGAGTCTAACCAAGTTTAAGTAGTTGTGTGCCCAAATTCATGCTCATTTTTTTTATTTTTTTTTATCAAGCTCGGCTATTTAATCAAACAAGAGCATCCTTTTAGCCGAGCTTGGCTCATGAGCAGTTCACTTAACAAGCCAAGAGCTAACGGTCAGCTTAATTCAATTAGTAGCTCATTTACATCTCTTGTACCAACTAGCTCACTAAATTTAGCTCACTAGATACTTGCACATTAATTTCTTACTAATTCATTTTAAACACTTCCGAATTGCAAAAAAAAAAAAAAAAAAAATTACTTTAAGAATTAAATAAAATCAATCAAATTGCATACCTTATCGTCATTGTCCTCAGGTTCAGCGTCAGTCTCGCTCACTCTACAAACAAGGTCTACATTTCTTCGATTCCCTAACCTACCATAGAAAAATCAACAAAAATTAAGGCCAGAAAATAGAAATACAAACTGCAATTACAAGAAGAGAGAGAGAGAGAGAGAGAGAGAGAGACCTCGAAAAGCGGTGCAATTGCAATCGGCAATGGCGAAATCTCTGAGGAAAGTCGTAAGTGGAAGCAGCAATAAAAGGATGAACACGAAGAACAGAGCAAGAAGTACACTGTGAAAGTGGCGAAGAACTGCAACGAAGAGCTGCTGGAGAACTCATTTCTATCTTCAATGGCGACGAAATCCCCCTAATTTGATCAGGAATTTTGTTTCATTGCCATATTCACATTCAAATTCGATTGAAGGAGTGTCTGAGTTCTTGTTAGAATCGGAGTTTTTAGATATTTTGACGCGTCGAAATTGTGAAATGAAATCTTATCTGAAATATCTGTGCTCTAATTTGGTTTCAAGGCAAAGACGCCTTCGGGAGTCGGGACGTGGTTGTATTGTACCTTGAGAAACGTAGTTTGTAAGTGAGTCGAGTCGAATCGGGTATCGGTGGGTGTAACTAAGTCGAGTCGGTTCGGTAAGCCTTTGGACTCGGCTTGGTGAGCCCTTGGACTCGGCTCGTATGCTTGATTTTACTCATAAAATTGGTAACATTACAAAATAATTCTATAAATATATATATATATATATATATATATATATTTGTTTACAATTCACTCATTTTATGATATGCACTACTCATTGATAATTCTACTCATTGATAATTGAAATTAACTACAAACACAATAAAATGACTTTTATTAATACATTTTGAATAGCAAAACCAAGTACACGAACCGAGCCGAGTCGGCTCGAGCCTAAATTGAGCCGAGCCCGAGCCTCATAAATTTCAGCTCGGTGAGCTTCGAGCCGAGCCTGAGCCAAGAAAAAATCTTACCGAGCCGAGCTTCGAGCCGTCCTGGCTCGGGCTCGGTTCGGCTCGGTTACACCCCTAGGTGTATTCATACTCAACTTGTTTATCAAACGAGTACTTAAATTGGTGCTCGTGTTTGACTCGTTTATTGTTGAGGGAGTTTTGACTGAGTCTGTTTGCACGTTGCTCACGAGTATATTTGTTTTTTTTCTTTTTTCTTTTTCTTTTTTTAGTATATAGGTACTTAAACGAGTAATAGGGTGCTCGTACTCGACTTGTTTAGTAAACGAGTATCAAATTGGTGCTCATACAACTCGTTTATTATCGACTGAGTTTTGATCGAGCATCTTCGCGAAATGCTTCACGTTGGGCCAACCCACTAGTCATCTCCATGGGCCTCGGGCTTCAAAAGGTACAAGTCATGGCACGATTAGTGGGCTTTGTGTTATGATGTGTCTGTCATTTTAGAGGTGGCGCAAGCACAAGAGGCCCATAGCACGGTAGGCTACATTTTGTGCTGCCCAAGGGCCACCCTTTACCAGGGCCAACTGCCTCTTCAGATATAAAAATGAGAGATAATGCCGTCGATGCTACCGGCCTCCTGTTGTGCTTGGGCCACCTCTGGGATTTTCAGATTATGATAAACACAAGAGCGTTGCAAGTATGGAAGCAAAATTTCAGTATCTAAGTGGAGTACTTCTCACTTGAAATCAAAAAAGAGACAATCCTATTACATGGGCTTCAATCAAATCATCCATACTTTCAATAGTCTCATCCACAATACTCCATAACCTAACATTTATGTACCATAACTTGAAGGGTTTTTGTCGAATGTAGGGAAATTACAATTCCATTAGTTAACACAAGAACTACACAGCTAGGCTTTGCCTCAAAAATATCTTAAATTTCACCACAAATACTACTACTACAACATCATACGAGCAAAGAGATATCAACTTAAATGCTCTGCTAAATCCAGATTAAGTAAACTCAGTGATGGGTTGCTGCTGCGGCTGGAGGAGGCTTACACTGGTAGCACTTAGCAAACAGACCGAAAGTATTAACTTGCTTGATGAAATTAACCATGCTTGCCCACCCTCCGAATCCAAACCCGACAATGAAAACCCATACGATGATGAATGCATTGAAGACGTACATGGCTGTCCAGCTCGGGAGGAAGAATGGAGGCTTCTCTGCTGCATTCTGCATTTTATACATTATCCCACATACATATGATTATAGTAGTTAGAATATATCACATGACTCATGCTCTTCTCTTCTATCCAAAGAAACAATGGATATAAGAATATGTTAACTACAAAAATATTTGGGTTTCTACAATCATAATTGAAGCTCATATATTGAGGTAATTACCCCAAAACAGAGACATTTGATACATAGATGATGACCACATCACAATGAGGTTCTAGTCAAAGACAAGATTATGCTTCATGAAGCGTTACTTCCCCATAAGCGGACGCAAATGACGGTATACGTTATGGTTTGTTGTATATAGATCTATTCAGATAGTTTTAGTTTTATTGACGATCACTTGTATCTATAATAATTACACAAGACCACCTCTAATTGTGTTCATGTATTTACATGCAGTTAAGGGTGACTTTCGGAAATTTACAATTATAGGCACTTCTCTGAATAGGACTCCACTTAGGGTTGCTTCTTTTACAAATGACCCTACTAGTATAGCTACTATACTATGTTGAATTGTCGCGACTGAAGTCCACACCAAACCAGCATTGATCTGACAAGGCAATTGATGAATTTTCATTTTTCAATCTTCAAACCATTGACAAAGACAAAGCAAAATCTGTTTAGGGTCTTCAAGAGGATCCCAGTTAGGTATTCTCCTTGATTCTATTCGGACCCAACCACAACATTGTCAAATTAAAAGTCGTTCTCAAAGAAAACATTCAGCTTCTAAAAGTTGGCTAATAATTCACAAAAAGACCAACACGCTGATTAGTTTTGACATGAAAATGTGATAGCAACATATAACAAAAATCTCAAAACCAAAATTTTCAAAGCAAAGGGAGAGACTAGAGACTAGAGAAGGAGAGAAGAGAGAAATCAAGGGATGGGGCCAGAACAATACCTTACGGGCCTGGGCCGATCTGTAGGTGAGCATGTGGGCCAACGTTGGTATGATGTAGACGGTGAAGCTGACTAATAAGGCCCCAACGGCGGAGTTAATGGGCCCAAAGAAGGGAAATATAATTGCTAAAAACCATATGGGTATCACCACTGGTAACCTTGCTACTGCCCTCAAGCATATGCTCTTTGTGTCATGCACCCCCACCACTTTTTCCCACACAAAGTACAATGGAGTGCAAGCAAACCCAAATGTTATAAACTGCATCAAAAGAGAAAACCACCATCAATCAAAGTCAATTAGTACTTCTTTATCTATAAGTACCATGCCACCCAGTTCGTGTTTTAACAGGAAAATGCTAGAAACAGCTGCTAGTACAGTTGATAAGCATTTGTCACACCATTGCAGAACATGATTTTGTAAAATATTGCTAATTCGGTCATATTCAGATACCGTGTCATCAAATAAGATAACAAGTGTTCATCAACAGTTGTTGGTGACAACTATTCCTAGCACTTCTAGTTCCCATTAGTATATTCATTTTCAAAGGAAATGCACAAGGTGATATAGACAAATATCGAACCCAGGTTCCTAGTCCAACTCCAAGTAGATTTACCAACTATCTAGCCTTGAATAGACTTGTACTTTTGTGCTTAATGTCAAGCTAGGTTGCATGTACACGAATAAAGACACTACAACGGACACGACACATAGGAATAAGAGTCAATTATAAAGTACAGTATAGATAGTCTAATATGTGTCGTGTCCGAGTGTCTGTATTGTGTTGTCTTGGCATATCTTACATGCAATACAATACCTATCCAAGATGTTCATGCTTCATAGATGTGTGTTAATTTTAACTCGAGATTCCAAACCTGGTGGATGAGCATCAAGATGACAGCGGCGTCACGGAAGCCGTTCCGGGGGAGGAGAGAGATTGCATTGGAATGGGTGAGCAATTCATCACCAAAAGCCCAATAGACAGAAGCAGCAGATGGGATGGTTAGGGTGAACACATACAGGGTTGCAATGAGATAAATGTACTTGAATTTCTGTGGCTTCCACATAGCGTGCATGATTTCCCTGGTATAAATTTGTCCAAAATGAATACCAAAGGACCCACAATCAATATGGAGTAGTATTTTCATTTGAAAGAGTAACAATTATTGCAAGTATGCTAGTCACAGCATGGCACAGATCGATAAAATTAAAAAAAACATCGGATCAATTCCAAACATCAAACATCATTATAATGGGCCAGGGCATGGATGATCATCACAGGTATAATCACAAAGCTCTTCAGAAAGCAAAGAACAAAATAGACCATCCTTTTTTCTTGTAGGTGTAATCTTTAAAGGAAAAAAGAGATTATAAAAATAAACATTCTTAATTTTTTAACAAAAGAAAGAAAAGCTTTACTTTTGCTAAATGTCCAAAGTCTAGAAATCCTAGTATTCAAAAGTTGAAAACTTGTACATGGTTTGTTCCTTTTCCATCTTTCTGCTTCAATATTAACAATTTTAAAATTTGAAGCAACCTTTTCTTTTTTCCGGGTAACCTACTATGCAACTGTGTTGCTCGTGCTTATCATTTGTCAACTTAAAATATTTGTGTTGCACACTCGGACACTCATAATATATGGTCTTTTAAGACATAAATTCAGACCAAAACAGACGCAACTTCTTGAAAAATTAGTTAACAACCCTCGAATACTTTCTAACAGTGTGTGAGTAACATAAAGCAAGAATAATGTAAAAAAAAAAAATGTCCCAAACTTGGCCTACTGGCTAATACCAAATTTTGAATTGCATCACCCAGAAAAGAAAGAATAGAATTTGAAATGTTGAATTGTGCCAAAACTTGAGAATGCACTTTTAGTCTTTGCTGTTAGGTAGAAAAACATTAGCAGCAGGTAATATCTAACCCTATTGAAAACGACAGAACAGAGATTTTGAAATAATAGCCAAAGATTAAGCCTTTAGAAAGTAATTTGAAAGCATTGAAGATAAGAAACCATTAGTCACTAATGAGAGACTAAGCAAAAGGCAATTTTGACTTCAAAAAGCTAAAGATAGGCCAAGTTGCATATATAATGATGTTTTTCTACTATACCCCAGATATGCTAACAAAAGCTGCAATTAAAAAAGTCATTGAAATTAAGTCTCACATAACAATGAAACTGATCAATAAGGCTTTGCAACTTACACTGTCACAGCATGTCCACCAAAAGTGTAGAGGATGTTGGTTGCTCCTGTGAAGTAGAGCACCAGCTTTTTTGGACCAGAGTGGATCACACCTGGGGTCTGTAAAATTGCAATGATAAGTATATGGAGCTTTGACTACTAACTTTTGATCCCATTGAGGAACAAGAAAATCCCCTAAGAGAAAAGGTGTTGATATTTCTAGGTCGTAGATGTTTTCATAGAGAAAAATGTGTTTCCACGAGCTGAATGGGAATTGAATAAATAATAATATGTGAAAGACAGTATGTTGCATAATAGAATTGAATACACTATGGAAATAATGATAGGAACAGGGCCTTAGGTGCAGGTGGCACATGCACGGACATTCACATGTGAAACACGTGCCAAACACTTGAGTTCATTATGCCATAAATGTCGTATAAATTATGTGCTGCCGTTTCACAAAAGTGAAAATAACCTCAAAAAGGTGAGACTCCCTCGGCCACAATCGACAATTGACATATCCAATAAGGAGTTTTTGGTGTTATCATACCTAAATGTGCATTCAACCGTCACGCCTAAATAAAGTGCAATACCATTAGAAAAGATAACTTTTTCCTCTTTTTTTTTTTTTTTTTGTTTTTTGTGGGGAGGGGGTTGTACCAAGATCACCAACCAGTAAGTATCTAGCTCGAAAATTTTGACAAAAATCTTGAAGAGAAGATTACCTGGCCATGAACAAGGGAAGCAATGGTCAAGTACCAAGCAGTGTAGGTGGTCATTCCAAGGCCAAGGAAGGACCAAATTCTGTAGTTGTGAAATGAGGGTATAAACACAGTGGTGGCACAACATGCCCCAAATATGTATGTCCATGTCCTCTTGTCTAACTTATCATTTATGTAGTATATGTTACTGCAAACAATCCAATGTAAAAAGAACATATATTATTAAATCAGAAAATCGAATAACAGGCCATAACTTTGGGAAGCATATGATTACAATTTACAAGAAAACAATAAAGGGGGGAAAAGAATATGAACCTTGCACAAGCTATAAGCTGTATAACAGTGCCAAAGAGTAAGAAAGTGCAATTGAAAGCCAATCCTATGCCTTTCCAGTATGGGCCTAGCAGGCCATCTAGTACCTCAAACCACTGTCATCAAAACAAAAGCATCAGAATATAGAGAAAGAGAACCAACATAGCCAAACAAGGATAATTAAGTAATTATTCGAGAATTTAAATCGAGTATCACTCCCTCCGTCTGTGCATAAAATGTCTCATTTATGCTGTTTGTTTAGCTTAGGCTTCTT
Organism: Mesembryanthemum crystallinum; assembly: GCA_030267885.1. Taxonomy (NCBI): domain Eukaryota; kingdom Viridiplantae; phylum Streptophyta; class Magnoliopsida; order Caryophyllales; family Aizoaceae; genus Mesembryanthemum; species Mesembryanthemum crystallinum. The sequence continues at coordinate 10,636 of BSSO01000480.1, forward strand.
TTAGGTTGCTATGAAGTGCTATAGCGATGACAGTGTAGTAACTATGTTGTGTTGTGTCATCATGTATAGGAGTATATTTGCAAATTATTTCTAACAAAAATTATGATGTGTCCCGGGTCTTTTTTTTTTTTTTGAAATTTCTACAAACAATACCTCAATAGTTGCTTACATCGGAAGCAATTTAAAACCTAATATGAAAAAGCTACTATAAAATCCGAAAGCCTTTGAAAGTTGCTTCAGATCAAACCCCAAACCAAACTTGCTCAACTTATTTGTTAGGTTATAAAGCAATATGACTGAATAACAATATTGGATTAGGATCTGGAAAATTTTCCTCATCAGCACAAACAGACCATGGCTCTATTGTAAAGAGAAAAAAGAGAAGTTTCTTTTTTTCTCCAAATGGAAAAAGATCATTTCCACCTAAATCTTACTTTTCTCTCTTTTATCTTGACCTCAAATACGTAAAATCTCACCAAACACAAAATTATATAAAAAAAGAGCTATTGAAAAGAAAGCACTTTTGTTTTGTTCGATAAGGAAAAGAAAGTACTTAATCTATAGCAACAAAATTGAGGATTAAATACAGGAAAAACCAAAGAGCACATTGGAGATTTTCAAATGACAAATCAAATTTCAAGCTTCCTCACTTTAACAGCGTGGTCAAGTGTACTATAATTCAACAATCATTAGAAATTATGCACAGGGTTACTTTGTACATAAACATAATCAATCATTTCTGAGACAAAAGCAAGAATAATTAGCCAGCAAAGAATGAACTCTTTTATTTATTTTTATTTTTTTCTTTTTGGTGTTTGTGTAGACAACAAAGCATGAACTTGATATGCCATGACCCAGTGATCATTGGGTCCTAGTCCTAGATATGGGGGAAATTCAGGTTAGAATCAGATTCAAACAATGAAATGACCAAATTCCATGAACCAAATCTCTAATCCCATTCCAAATCCTGACATTTGAAGTTCGAAACTGAGTCAAAATTACCACATCACATGGGACCAACAGTTACGACGGAATCAAATCAAGGGGAAAAAACACTAGTATTAGATGATTTTGGATCACCACGTCGTTAAACACTAGCATTAGATGATTTTGGATCACCACGTCGTTAGGAGATGGTTGTTATACTTGTCTTGTGATCTGTCACAAGTTAAAGTACTTGCTTGGCATGTTTTTCTTTTGTTCAAAATAATTGTTGTTTAACATAAATCTATACAGAATTTCCGACTCTATCCCTATGTTTATTTTCATTTATTTATTCCAACAAAATCTTATTCGATTCATTAAATGAACCTATTATAAAGGTCAATTTTGTCATTTTATGAAATACTAGTACTATAATTTTGTGCATTTCACTAAACTAACAATCAATTGGTGATGCTCAAAAACTTATAGGGCGGTGCTACTTTCCAATTCTTAAATTTAATGAGTGATATATTTACCCTACAAGTTATTGTTTTCAAATAATTAGTAGTAGTTTTATTTTAGGACTGAAAAATGATATTTTGGCCATCTTACATAACCTTTCCATACAATCGTCCTTGTAAGAGAACGGCTTGTATTTACCTCGTTTAAGTTGAAATGAACACGCCCTTAACAAATACGAGTAGCAAATGAATAGTGAAAGCAGAGCAGGGGAGAAGGCTAAAAACATTAGTGAAGAGAGTGGAGGAAGAGGTCCGAACCTGAATGACATGGTTTTTGAAGCTGACACCTTCTTTCTCTCTCCTACTGCGGTATTCAACATAGAGGACACTGATCAGATACGCCGTCCAGCTCCCCAACAGCCCATAAAACACCTGCAGTATCACCCCTGATAACATCCCCATCTGTGAGAATGAGTATGGCAATGTCAACAGCACTTGTGCCACCTGCAAATTAATTTTATTTTTCAATTTTAGTCGAAAACAAAACGTAAAATCTTGGGTACCAACCGTTGTGAGACAACTCAATTCAGGGGTGATACTTTGCAAAATACGGACGACTTCCAGTGACACAGGGATTACTCTAAATCGTTAAAACTTAAAAGTCACCCCTAAGTAGTCGCTAAATCGCAAAAAGTCACCCGAATTAAGACGAGACAAAATACATCAAAAACCCAAAAATTTTGTTAAAAAAAGACCCAGAAAAATTAAATAATTTGCAATTAAAGTTGGGGATGACCTGATTGGAAGCACAGCTGAACCAAGCATCATAAACAGAGCCACCATGCCAGAGGAAGTTCTTGAAGCTGAACTCCTTGTCCTCTCCTTCTTCTCCCACCCCCACATTTTCTCTCTCCTCACCGATTATGCGAAGATCATCTGTCTGATTCACCATTGCTGCTGCTTCCACTTGCTTAAGCTCCGCCATTTTTCAGACCACACCTCACAAAAGAAGGAGAGAAGAGAAAAAAAAAACACAACTTCTGGTTTTACGCTAAAAAAGCCCAGAAGAAGAAACGAAATCAGTTACAGAAAGAGACGAAGTTCACGATTCTATCGTTTTTGAGAAACGAATAGAAAAGGGCTTACGGGTTTTAATTGTTTGCTAGCACGAAAAAACAGGGGATGAGAGAGATAGAGAGAATTGAGAGAGAGAGTAGAATAAATGCATATGGGATTTATGGATAAAGAGAAACAAGATTGATTGAAGAATTGAAGATATGGAAAATCTCGGGCCTTAATTTAATTAAAGCTTCAACCACCCAACAATTATTCCTCTTCTGGGTCTAATTGAGTTAAATGCCCTTCAATAATCTTCGAAAGGAAAACGAAAATGACACAAACCCAGATAAAGATATATCAATCAAAATTGAATATTAGTATTGATAAACCCAGAAAATGTGTACGACTAAAATTTGAAGATGAGAGACGAAGAGGACAAATGATCTGATCTTTAGATAAAATTAAAAGAGAGAGAATCTCTCTCTCTAATTAAATTCTGGGATTTTCAGACAGGTGAAGTCGTGAAGAAATGGGAAAAGAAAAGAGAAGAGTGATGGGAAATTGGAGCCTTGATTTCTCTCTCAGTCTCTTTCTCTGTTTCTCTCTCTAGCTCTCTGTTTTTCTGTCTCGCACAAGAAAGCGGCGTGGACAGAGAAAAAGATGAATTTAAGAGGAGGATTGAGAAGGATGAGTAGCAGAAAATATACTGAATGATTTGGGGGGGGTTTTAATAAAGGTCAAAAAAAATAGTAGAATTTTGAGAGTGTAAATTTGGTTGAAAATGGTGATAATCTGACTTGCTTTTAAAGTACTCTGTTTTTCTCACTCTGTTTTTCTATTATGTTTAGGCGTGATAGCAGAGTGGTAAAGTAGGGGGGGTGACAGCCTCCAATGGAAGGGCAGGCTAGTGCCTTAAAGTCTAATTAGTAGGATCTGCCGGCGCTTTATTTACTACTACTACTGCCTATCTTGTGGTTATTAACCCACTACATACCTCAAGGTTTACCTGTTTTACTGTATATATAATTTACTCTTCCCCATTTCATACAGTAGCACCAGTAGGTAATTGCTTTACTAATAGGGATGATAATGGTTGGAATATGGATCGAGTTGAGTCATATCTTCGTCGAGATTCATCTAATTTATGGCTATCCATATCCATATCCATATCCATTAGTACTAGTAGGGATGGTAATGGGTCGAATATGAATCGGGTTGAGGCATATCCTGATCCATATTCATTTATTTTATCACCATCTATATACATATTCATATTCATATCCATTTACCTAAACTTTATCCATCCATATCTATATCCAATGAATGAAGTGGGTAAATGGATATCTATTGGACATCCAAATTATTTGAAAGTTTATGCGTAGAAACCTATTTTTCAATTATTTTTTCTTGACCTTGTGATAATTAACTTGAAAATAACAAACCAATGTTAAATAATGAATACACAAATGTCTCTCAAAAGTATAAAGTGTTGCAAATGCTTGGAAAATTCTATACATGTGGCCTTATATATATATTTTTTATTAAAAATATTATTATTAAATGGATATGGATATCAAGCGGGTGGATAAATGGATAATAAACCATCATCCATGTCCAACACGCAAGTTATCCATATCCGACCCGTCTTTCATCCATTTAATATCATTCATATTCACCAATATTAGATCGGATGGACTGGATATCCAATGGATGCGGGTGGGGTTGCCATCCCTGAGTACTAGCTAGTTGAGTTTAGGGTAAACTAGTCGAGTCAAACCAAGTATCATTGTGCTCATACTTGGCTTGTCTATTAAATAAATATCATATTGGTACTTTAACTTAAAATGATATAAACGAGCTAAAGGCTGCTCGTACTTGCCTCATTTAGTAAGCGAGTAACAGATTTGGTGCCCGTGCTTGATTCGTTTATTATCGAGTGAGTTTTGATCGAATATATTCATGAGTCGCTCACAAATATATTATATATACAACCTTAATAGAGTGAGTAGCAAGCCAAAAGGGCGATCACTTTTCTTTTGGCGAAAACTTGTACATGTAATGGAATTGGATGAACTCGAACAAAGTTGAATGGAACGGATTATAAGGGAAATGTACTCACTAACTTGCATAACATTTTATAACTTAATTGCATAATTGAGCAAAAAAAAAACGGTATAAAAAGAAACAAAACATAACATTAATAGAATAGATTGCATAATGAATTTATACTGAATCTAGGAGTTTCAACTTTCATTTTCTTACATATGAATTAACGCCAATACTCTCAATTATGGCCGAGTAAACGGACATACTCCCAATTTTAAAATTAACACCAATACTTCCAACTTTTACCCATCAAACAAAAATGCACCCAATCATCAAATTTTACTAAAACTCGCAGGAAACAAAAAAAAAATCATGCTGAAAAGTTCATTTTAATTCACTAAAAATGTATTTTTCTAATTCAAATTTTATTTTTAATAAAAAATGAATATCCTTATCTTTCTCCTATTAAATAAAAATAAAAATAAAATTAGAAAATTTTCACTCTCCCTTATTTGTTCATGTTTATTCCCCAAAACAATCAGATCCTTCTCATTCTGAATTAGTTTTTTTAAAAAAAAAAAAAAGTTGGTGAATAAATGACACACATTTGGGTTTCAATTGTGTAGCAGTTATCCCAACCCCATCGTGTTTGAATTAAATAAGAAAACTACATTAAAATAAATTTTCGGTGAGAAAAATATTTTTCCGATTAGTTTTAATAAAATTCGATAATTGGGTGATTTTTATTTGACATGGTAAAAATTGGAAATATTCACATTAATTTAAAAAGTTAGGATTATTTTCGTTTGTTGAACCATAGTTGAAAATACTGATATTAATTTTTCCTTTACATATTTTCTATCCTTTTTTTTTTCATCACTTCTACCTCTAACTTCTAAAAAGTTATAGTAGGGTCAAAATTTGGCCTAATCATGAAGAATGAAGAAAAGGAAGAGAGGAGGAAAATGAGATAGATAAAATAAAACTCTTCTCAACTTGGTCAACTATGCCCTAGAAGAACATGAATTTAAAACAACAAATTCCAACTAATTAGACATCACAAAACATATGCAATTACGGATTCTAGTTACTAGTACTAGTATCTAACAAGAAGAGAAGAAATTTCTGCAGTGAATGATCAATCATATCTTTTGTTAGTTAGTACTCCTATTATCCAGAGAATCAAGAGAGAGTCCAAATAATTTCTTTCTTGCATGCAAAAGCAAACAAAACCACGAGTCATGATTTTTGGAGATTCACTATGACTACTTTAATTTGCATAAAGTTTTGTCAACCTCATCTACTTCATCATCTTCATTACGGAGTACTTCCTATTCTCAAAATAGACACACTCTTCTTTGCTTTCTTCTCTTATCATGACCATTATTCTTGTTTCCTCCCTTGTCCCTTTGACTCTTAACCAAAAATTACTAGTTACTAGTTAATTAAATAACATGGAGCCCTTTTCTTTCACGAGATAGGAATGTTAAATCACAAGATAATCCTATTCGTAACACAATTGATTGCTTAGCCGATAGCAGATTTAAGAATGAATTTAGATTTAATTGTAGAGTATTGTATGTAATTATACAATTTATGATTGATCCGTCGAATTTGACTTTTAAAATCTTTTCGTCATTCTTTAACAATGCACGTATTCATCAATAGTCATGATAGTATTCATTTAAAAAAAAAAATTGTTAACATGCATCTAATGCACACGCTTATAAATTTGAACTTAGTACAAATTTTACACATTTGATCAAAACAAATTAAATTATATGAGTAGAAAATAGTTCTCTTTGAACATAAGACATGTGAGAGTGTTTAACCCAAGTACAATTTATACTAATTAGTACTATTATTATAGTACTATGTGAAGATAATGACAAAACATATCAAGATCAAGATTAGTTAGTATCGGAATTGAATTTTACGCCAGCATGGTCTAATGCGTGTATCACAAAAAGATAAAGGAATTGTTAGTGAAATGAGCATCACTACTTTTTCCACAAAGGAATATATCAACTTTGTCATCAATCCAATTAATTAGGGTTTAGCTGTGGTATTTAGTGGAAGATGTAATGATTAGTTTACCAATTGAACCTCCCATGAATTAATATTGATATATGGAGGGGAATGGGACTTCACTTCAATCGCTTTTGGAACATCCAAGTAGCAACTACCCATTTTCTTTCTCTCTCTCTTTCCTTTTCTTTTTTTATTAATAACTAACTAACCAATAGTTAGAGATCTGCCCCTCAAGGTCGAGAGAGATAAGGTAGGGATGACAATGGGACGAGTTTAGGTGGATATCGCCCTTGGGGCGGGGTAAGGAGAACGGTTAGGTGGGTGGTGGGGCGAGGATGGTTTTGAAAGTATTACCCATCGTGGGTAGTGGGGCGGGTGTGGATTTGACTTTATACCCGCCTCATACCCGCCCTGCCCCACTAGTTTATGTGAACAAATATGTAAATATCCTATTAAAAGGCCAAATTTGCTCATTATTTTCTTTAATTTGTTATACTAATAACCACTTCAAGATAATTTTTCCTTTATTTGATCAAATATTGCGAGTGGTAATTAAATTTGAGTTGGGTTTTGGTAGATACCCGTTATTGTTGGATATCCACTTGGGGCGAGGATGGTTTTGAATATATCTACCCGCGGTGGGGATGAAGCGGGGATGGGTATATGAATTTATTGGTGGATGCGGGCGTGGGTGAGGCATTCCTAGATAAGGGGATAACCCAACCACTCCGAAAAGCCTAACTAAGGCTCGATTGCTAGAAGATGGACCAAAGCCTATCATATTTCAAGGATATTCCCCCCAAATATGGGTAACCCGTTTTCTTTCTCTCTCTTTCTTTTTCCTTTTTTTATTATAACAACTAACTAACGAATCCCTAGAGATCTGCCCATACCAATTGAGACAGACAAGTGGATAACCCAATCAATCGGAAAACCCCAACCAGAGCTAGATTTCTAAAACATGGACCAAAGCCCATCATATTTCAAGGATATTCCCTCCCAAATATGGGTAATATATATAATTTGAACTCTAAATTTTGAGGTTGGGTGAAGGAATTCCCACCACTTAAACAACTTATTTTTCCTTCAATTACCCATTTCTAGACCTTGCACTCACCCCCTTGCATTCCAATGCTAATTTTAGTGATGAAATTTGTTTGGAATAACCCAATAAGCATAAATAAAAGTTAGTATTTTTCAACTTTTACTTAAGGAATTAAAATTGAGTAATTGAATATGTTAGATTCACGGTTAGCTGTCGTCTACACTGTTTAAATCTGTATGTATTGTCATATCAGTCTTTATGCCCTATTTGCATCAAAGTAAACATCAATAATTAGGTTATGTCCATTTCAACTGAATGAGTTGATTTGGATTCAACTAAAATGGAACAGATTAAATTGAATTGAATGATTTGTAATATGGGGAGAAAACGAAAATTGTAGAACTAATTAATTAAACAGGAATGATCTTAAACTAAATTGAACTTAAAACTAAATAGATAACGATAGAATGAACATTAGGTAAGCAAGATAAAGGTCTTTTTAATTCTTGCCAAGCCAAAACCCAAACCATTAATTTTACTTCATGGAAAAAGAACATAGCAAGGTAAAGAAGATTCTAAATCCTCTTCTCTTTGCTGGTAGAATTTTTCCGGATTTAGATCAGAAACGACAAACAATCTTTCTAGTTAATTACTACTTTGATTAGAATCATCATTCTTAGTAGGGATTCTATATGAATGACGATAATTACTGTTCGGCGTGATTAGTAAGTAATTAGACAATTTTTTAAGAAATAATTAGTCTTTTTTTTTTGTTGAGGAGAACGAACGAACAAGAGAAATAATTAGTCACTTGGTTAATTATGCTTCAAAGTTCAAACTTGTTCAAATTCCCTGCTTTTGTAGCTTCTTCTTTATTCTTTTTATTTCTAAAAAGTTCTAAAATAAATTAATTACTCTAATTTTTTGAGAATAAATTGGAGGGAATGAATATGATGACGAAGAAAACAGTTGAGATGAAGAATGAGTAATGAATGGGGAAGCAACAGCACAAGCACGGCGATTTTGATGGCATTGGCCGGTGGGGAACTTCGATTTATGATGCACCCATTTTCTTATACACAGTGCAGGGACCATATATTAGTATTATGATTAAAAGTAATAAAGGATAAAAAAAAAAATTTACTTTTTTTTTTTTTTTTGGAGGGCCACTGTTGTATTTGTAAATGTATATATATATATATATCACCCCTTTGTGTATAAAGTATAAACTATAGATGAGATAAGTGTTGATGATTGAGGCAGCTCCTTTTTTTTTTCCCAAGTAAAAGAGTGGGATACTATTTAGAATTTGGGTGATGATTAGAATCATAGTTGTAATGATAATAAACGTATTTAGTACTAGTAGGTACTCAAGTCCCTCAATTGTGTTCGTATTTGGGTATAGACAATGTTGGCTCTAAGGCTAGATGAGAGGTTACGGACTCGAGTTGTTGAGAGTAGTATTTTTGAATGAACAACATCTATATTAAAAAAAAAAAAAAAATTAAAATTAAACGAGTATAAAATTAAAATAAGTCTCTTTTCTACAAAAACTGACATCAAACGATATTGCACGTCCTTCATCTAACTCGTGTCATATTGTGGTATTCTACGAGGGGGTCAATTGATCTGCAATAGTTTCAAAGTGTTGAGATTTCCTTGAAAAAAGAAGAAAGAAAGCAATGTGACTGTTGATACATATCGTGATGGAGAATCATGTAAGCAAGGTCGAGAGTTTAATTCTTGTGAATGGAGAAATTGCTTGTTTAGTACTATATTTCACCCGTTTTGTAGAATTGTGCGAATATGATTAGTCATTTCCTAACAAACATGACATACTCTTAAAATCTAGTGGAAAAATAGATAAGATGAAAAAGAAGAAGAAGAAGAAAACGAGGAAACATGGGAAATTGGCAATGTGATGGAGTTGGCACTTGATGAAATATGGGAAGAGTGGAAGCACCCTCCATAGGCAGGCAATTTTATTGCGGTAACAAGAAGACTACTGAATTGATGGCAATATGTAGCATTCTCCCACGACAATGCTGAGTGGGGGTACGATTTTTCTTTAAAATGATGGCTTTGTTGTTACGCAAATTTTACAAGCATACACATTTTGCAATAAACTGAAAAAGGAGCAAAAAGAAAAAGAAACCATGAGATGAGGGAAGCTACATTGGCACTAATTTTTTTGATAAAATCACTAACAAGTAATACATGAGCAGATATATTAGCGAAGCGGCTTGCAAACATAATCAGTCAAAATTTGTTCGATAACAAATGAGTCGAGTACGGGCACCAATCTGATACTCGTTTACTAATCAAGCCGAGTATAGGCACACCCCCAACTCGCTCTTTAAATTATAGTAACTATAAAACTCTATACGAGCCGATGCACTCGTGAGAAGCTCGCAAACATACGCGTTCAAAATTCGGTCAGAACTCGCTCGATAATAAACGAGTAATCACCAGCATTAATATGATATTCAATGATATAATAAACAAGTTAAGTATGAGCGCAACAATAGTTCAAATTGAAGTGAATAAAGCATGAGATAAAGCCATAAGAACCGATGGTCTTGAACCAACCCATCAGACACTCAGTCCAATGAAAAGCACCCATCCAATTCCAAGGTCTATTCTTAGGATTCATGGGACATGAAACATATGAATATGAGGGGGTAGTTCACGATCCGGCACTTTGAATTTTCAGGATTTGATTAGACGTATACGCCATTATATAATCAAACCTTGTAACATCAATCGGTTTGCTTCCTCAATTTACTAATGGAATCAAATATGCTACAGTGATTAAGGTATAGTCCCTTAATTATTATTTTAGGATGCGATTCTTATCGATTTTTTGATTTCCTCAAAAATAAAAAAAAATAAAAAAATAGCTATTGTACAAGTAGATTTTATTTCATGCTTTGTAAAATCAGTATTTAATGTTTATATTTTAAAAATATAAATTTGAACTAACTTAGGGTGTATAATTGAATGTAAGTTGTACCTCTTTTAATAGAATCGAGTAAAATTATTATTTTGTTTAAACTAATGCTAATGGAGTACTCTATGTCTCTAGCTTCTTTACACCAAGAAGTAGTTTTTTTTTTTTTTTTATGAGCAAGATGAGGACTGTATTACTTAAGGAGCGAAAATCCAAGTGGACATATTTTGTCAAACATTGTTACACCAAGAACTAGTTGACTTTTGAGTTTTACCATATAGAGGAAAGCAATTACAATAAACTGTTAAGACTCTCGATTGGGCCAATGGTTAACTACATGGAAACACAAGGAATTACCATATCAGATAGTTATCATTAGAGTGTGTTCTTGAGTTTAGAATTCAGTTTTATTTCTCTAATACAAAGGAAATTATCGATGATCTTTTAATCGCTTTTCTTTTCTTCGAAAAAAAAGAAAAAAAAAATGTTGATTTTACCGGCATACAAGTTGGAGTTGAATGTAAGAGCAGTGAGCACAAGCTTTTTCTGGGGAGGGGGTGCAGCAGTGTGGTGCTTGGAGAGCAGGGCAAGTCAAGTTGGGCTTTCATAATGGCAGCAGAAGAAGAACATAGGAGAGCACTATCATAGACAGCAATGAGCATTAGTTTCCCATTCGCAATGATTCAGAGTCAACAATGCCTTCATATTGGTTGGACATTTGATAGTGCTCGAAATATACTGAGCATAATAAAGAGGAAACACAATATCACTATCAACCATGATGCTATTTGGTGTACACAAGGCACTCTCATATATTGGATTTGATTGGTCTGACATGTAAGTTTTTCCATCCAGTTTCTGATACATATAACTGCCTGAAATTTCCGAAGGAAGATCACGACTTCTGGCTTCTGCTAATCACAGTGAGCTGAGCAGCAACTAACTTATATATTAAACCGAACAATGTGAATGTTTACCGAAAAGTTCAGTATAATGACTTGAATCACTATGTGGTTTCTTACTGCAGTTTCTTCGTCACATAATGCAAAATAAGTCAAAAGAGTTGTGGTTTTCGGTTTCTCCTTTAAGTAGCTCCTGAACAGCCACAAGCTGCTGCTTAGTTACTGCATACAGCCTACAGATCTTGAATCGTGAACAAATATTGCCCTAATCCCATTGGCCCTAAAGTTAACAGCCAAGAAACCGCCATATCCCTCAAGAACTAGAGACTTCTTAAATAAATCTCAGAGCACTTACCAGTTGAATGGATCAAATACTGCCTAATGAAAATTCGGATTACTTGGCTTGACAGTTTTAGAACAGTCCAGATCTCCAATTTTCATGGAAGTTAATCTGTGTAGAGGAGCACTCCCATTAGTCCCATTCCGTCAAGTTCCTGGCTGTTAGGTTTACTCTCCTGAACATCTTTGCCAGGATTTCTATCTAGTGCTCAAATAGAAACATAATGGGCTGGAGTGTTGGACACAAAGTTAGAGGGTGGTTGTCTGCTTTACATGCAAGTACTTGGGCTTGTAGGGCTCAGAAATCTGGTCTGGAGAACAGCATGAAACACTCCACATGCCATGACTAAGGAAGAGCTCCTGCAACCAGAAGAATTTTTAACTACCAGAAGGTCCACAACCATCACTCATGTTCACATTCTACCACCTGGCTTACTGTTCATTAGCCCGAGCACCCTCTCAGGCTTCTATGTTCAGCTCAGTAACTTGAGCATCAGAATGACTTTCTCAGAGTACCCTTGTCTTGCAGACCAACAAACTCCAGGTGTTTAGCTCAACTACAACAATATTTTGAGTCACGTGTTTATCCTAGTCTCATCAGGGACATGAATTATTTTTCTCAAGTAGGTAAATCATAAAGGGCCACAGCCTAGGGCAATAACCTTTATGAGCTTTCCTCTACACCAGAAACCAAGACGTACTGCTTAACAGAATAATCAGTCATATGCGTTTTGCTAAAAGCTTCAGCTACAACTATAAAAACTCTCATCCTCTACTCAAGGGGGAAGAAATGGAGGGTGACACAACTGATTATGGCATCTCAGGTAATCCTTGTATATTTGTATCCAATTGTTCTGGTTCATGCAGTTCCACGTCAAGGAACTGGAAAGTTATTTAATGTTTCAAACCATAAGATCTAGGCTTTTGGTTAGCTCCAAGGCAAAGGGAAAAGGGGAAGATACTCCAAATTTGACAAGCTCATCACCATATCCTAACAACCTTTTATAGGCATAGAGTACTATTGAAGATCAGGCTCCGAGGAATAGGCGAGTCATGACTGCAAATAACTGCACCCACTACTACGAAACAACGTTCTCAATGGCGTAAGTTCATCAAATGAGCTGCATATAAAGGTGAAAATACTCGCAATATTTTTAGACAATGCTGCTTTTAGCAGACTTTTCTTCAATCAAACAATCAATCAATCATCTATTTGTATTTACATGGCATGGTTATACATCCTTGCAGATACAAAACAACATATACGTGGCATTTCAAAAACATATTGAATAAAAGAATCTAATGTACACTACGCACCCATAATGCGAAAATTTAGTTTCTTACGTATTAAACAATGAAGAAAATGAATACCACCAAAAAGAATATTAGAATAGCAAATAATTTGATTAACAGGGACCTGTTTGAAGATATCCGAGTTAGGTGCTTCAATAAAGCACTGTGAGCACCTTCTACGTGGGTCAGAGATTCCTCCATGTTATCATCAATCCTGATTACATCAGAGAGCTATTTTAGAGACCATGATCAAAGCAAGTCAAATTTAAGGAAGGGTCATACAAATTCAAGAATAAAAAACAGAAAGACCAGTAGTAAACTTTCAAGAGATTCTCATTTCCAGATCAATGAAAGTTTATCCTATAATGTTCTTATTCTTGTGTTTAAGCTCAAGCAATGACAGCAACCTGATAGCGAGTTCCCCCTGCTGTGCCACCATTGTAGCCAGATGCGTAAAAATCCCACTTAATTCAGAGATAGTAGATTCCACATTCTGAAGAGCCGTGACTCGAATTCGTGAATCATTCTCTTGCTGTGGAACAACCTCCTGTAGCATGGACATTCCCATGTTGTTTGATGGTGTAGTCTCAGTAGCCATCCTCCGCCTGCATAAGAATATTTGATTCAGGTTGTTAACAGTTTCAACCAACTCAATCCTCTGTTCCATAGCAGTACAGATAAGAAGCATTAGCACAATCAATTTCTACTAAGGCATCTGCTGTAAACATAAGGCAGCATCAAATAATGTAACACATATTATCTATCGAGAACATACTAAAAGAAGGTTAAAGAACACACCTAAGTTGGCTCCCCGCCTGGACTCCACTTGATGGTGCTCTGCAGAATATCATACAATGATTAGAGAATGAAGGCTGTAACTGAACTAAAGCCAACAATAGATCCATTCACAGGCTTGTTGCAAAATAAGCTAGTGACATATATGAGCACAACAGGTAGAATGGAATTCTTGGAAATATGATTACTGACGGAGTAGGTTGCAAGCTTCCAGGCACATTAGATGAATTCGACCATGGTGGTGGCTCCGTAACTGGTTTGGCACGCTGCTGAAAAGGGTTGTCTCTTGATGCGCTGGCAGAAAATATCTGTTTCCTGCTTTCATGAGCCTTGATATTCTGCAGAGTAAAAAGACATTATGAGCTATGAGAAGGAAAAAAACTAGCAGGAGAAGCATAATGAAAAAAATTCAACCTACTGTGCAACAATTACCTGTGTTCTAGCAGTCAGCACATCCTGAAACTGCTTTGTAGCTGCCATTAGTCTGTTCTTTACATCATTACAAACAGCATTTGCGTGAACAACCTCATCCTCAGAATAGTTTCCATTAGCTATTTCAATGTTTTCAAGTGTTTGTAGATCCGCAACAGCTACATTTAGAGCTGTAATATCATCTTTTATCAAGCCCGTTAACTCTTGTATTTCCACTGTAGGATCATCGAACATTGAAGACTTTTTTGCCACTGCAACATTGCACAAATATTATTCATAGTGATTCTAAACTAGCGAAAACTTATCTAGCTGGTGATTTGACAGCCATATTCTTTTGCCTTTCTTTCTGGGAGGGGTTATAGGCGATAGGTAGAATATCAAATATGTTGAGCAAAGCTGAATTGAAGTCCTGAGGCTAACTACTGAAGGAGAGCTAGTGCAGCGTTGACTTATGGAAGAGCAGGCAAAGTGCCAAGAGAAATGGAATTGCTAAGTGTCATTCTAAAACAAATTTAGATGTTACAAAAATATAAGGCTTAACATGAAAAAGAAGGTTTATGATGTAGCTCTCAGGGCACTACTAACAACTAGTTCCTGTGAAAGTATACATCCTCTACAGCAAAGCAGTGTAGGATCCATATTTTTTAAAATCATATAATGTTGACGATAACAGAAATAAAAGCATTGGAAGGAGTCATTAAATGATGTTTACTTCTATTAAATGGAAGGGATTAAACTCCCCACTGCCCCTTTCCCCAACAAAAGAAAAGTCATCGCTCAATAGAAAAACATGCATTAAGCTCATATAAGTCCACTTACGTGCTTCTAAGCAACTGAGAAATTGTCCAATGATCACAACGTATATCCTTGTTCACATCAAAATTCATTTTCTCCAAAGTAATCTTCAATAAGCTTCCACAAACTCTCCCATCCCAAATTCCAAACCCCCCACCTCACAAGGAGAACTCAATGGATCAATTAGCAAATATACATATAGAATTACAGAAACACTCCCCTTGGTTTCAAACTGTAAATTTTGCCCCTTCACTCCAATTCATCACCGATCAATAGTGAACATGCAAGCATCTAGTAACCCATCAATCACTCGTATTGCCTAGGCACAAAAAATGCCAATGGAACCATACTATTCACTGATCTGGTCAAACTTTCAAACACAATCCTCTCCCAAAGAAATACTATCACCTAAAGCATTGATTTTAGAATTGAATAAAATGATGCGGAACTAGCTGCAAAATTTTAGGCTCTATCTCATATGGTAGCAAGTTGCCAGTTTTTTGTTTTGAAAATATTTCGACTCCTTGTAAAAATTTAATTTAAAGCTGAAAACTTTTGGTGCATATAGTTGTCTTAATATTACTAATAACAGAAAACTTGAAACCAAAAAACCATCCCGATCAGGGCCTTGATGCTACATTGTCAGATGAGGTCGCTTATTCCTCTGAATCTTGCATTTTGATTAATCATAATCTCAATACAAATTGTTTGGTAATAGAGAATCGAGTAGCATTTTTCTCTCACACAACAACAGCAATGCAAGCCCAAGCAAAAAAAAAAAAAAAAAAAAGGCGAACATTTTGCATTAAACGAACGAATCGAAAGAAATGAAATTCGAGATTCATAACGACAAAATTTAGGGTTGTTTAGAGAATTACATAGGGCGAGGCGGGCGATTTTGCGATTGGCTTCGTGGACACCTAACCCGATCCGAGATGCCTTTTTGTTGAATTCGGATCTAGCTGATGAAGCTGATGGTAGCTCCGGTGATTGCCTAGCCGTTGATCGGTCATTTGCAGGTGAATCGACGGTGGAGATGCCGCCAATCTTCCTCAGCGTTTCTGATAGGGATCGGAATTCCGCCGTCCGATCTCGGAAAGATGAAACGCCGGCGGTAGACATCGGTAAGAAAGAAAAACCAGGGAAGTTGATGAAATTGTTTGGGTGAAACGGTTCGGACAGTGGAAAGGAAGACCGTATAGCTTAACAGTTGGGAACTTGGAAGGAAGTTGTGGCTTCTTTTGTTTTTCCCTCCATCTGTTAGTTTTCATGAAAAATACTAATTAAAAAAAAAAATGAAATTGGAATAATAATAGATGAAATGAGCCAATGACAAAACTTGACCAAAATAAATAAATGAAAAATTCCATTTTGATGCCTGACGTATAGTGTACTACTCTCTCCGTTCTTCAAAAATCTTTACATCGGCTATTTTGGGTGTTTCCCTAAAATCTTTACATGGCCTAAAATGGAGGAGCTTAAAGTATAAATTTACCCATCTACCCTCCTTTCTTCTTACCCACCTATCCCTCTCATGTGTCTCTCCCTCTCTCTTTGTAGAGGGGTATATTTGGAAATCAAAGCACACCCTAATTTTTCTTAATACACGTGAACAGTCAACTCGTCAAGATTTTTAAAGAGCGGAGAGAGTATTAAACTGGTGACCTCAATTTTAACTATTCCCATTTTGGTGACCTGAGATTTGATATAAAAAAAAATAAAAAAAAAATATCACTTTTAGTTCTTACCTCTAACTCCGTTACTTTTTCCGTCAGTTTTACTGACATGGCATATGGTAGAAGACATATTCTCACATTTAATGAACAAAAGAAGTTGTAGTTACTTTATTTTCCTCACTTAATGGATAAAATTGTCAAAATGATTATTGTTTCAAGCTAGAAAATGTTAGTTGCAAAATTACTATAACGATCATTGTAAACTAACTGATTGCCATAATGTAATATGCCACGTGAGCAAACTGACATAAAAAGTAACGGAGTCAGTAGCAAAGTTTTACATGAATTTGGCTCATATTGTATGCATGTTGGATAATGCATCAAAAGAAATAAGGATTGCAAGGTAAGAACTTATTTAGTTTGATAAGAAATGGTAGGATAAGAAAAGAGATGATGGGAATCAGTACGTTTACAATGTTTGGTTTTGTTTGGCAAAATGCTGATGACATTGACGGTTGGCTGATAGCTAGCAAATGTTGGATGGTTACATTGGCTGCTTTGATCACTTGGTGACAATGGATGTTTGTAAAAGGTGTTTGGTAAAATTAGCTGGTCATTATTAGATAATACCTTATCAATATATTGGAACTAAACTCACAGGTCACAAGCCAATCCTATAAGCTACTAATAGTGGCTTTTCAAAAGTTGGCTTGTAGGATGCCAAAAGCTAACCCAACCAGCTACTTACTAAACTTTTTTTTTTTGGCTCGTGGACTGGTCAAACAAGCCAAGAGTGACTGGCAAAAGCCAGCCCAAATGCCATTTGCCAAACACCCCCATAATCTATAACAAATAAATTGGTAGGAAAGAATCACTATAACACCAATTTGGTGAGATATGGACAGAAAGAAAGCAACCAAATTATAAAAGATTTGTTTCCTCTCATTTCCTTTCTTGCTAGCCACCCAAATTGAAGAAAAATAACTTATTTCCTTTCAATTACTTACTACCAAACCAAGGAACGAAAATGAAAATTACTTTCTTTTTCTTTCACTTATCTGTTTTTCATTTCCTTTATTTTACGTTTCTTTATTAATACGTAGAAAACCAAACACACCGTAGAAATATATTCGGTTCATTTCAATTTTACAATTTAGCTTTTTTTTCTTCCTACATATTAATATATTATACTCCCTCCGTTTCACTAAAATCTTGTCGCCCAAATTGTGCACGGTCTCCAACACGGCACTTTGACCATGAATAAATGTATTTATATAAACTCGAAAACTTATAAAAATTTGATATTTTGAAAACACTATTTAAAATGAAAACAGTACTCGTATCATTATACTTTTTCATATATTAACGGTCAAAGTTTGAAAATTTTGACTTTAAAAACTTTGGGCGACAAGATTTTATTGAAGCGGATGGAGTATAATACATTCAAGCTAGTTCAGTTCAACTTATCTCAACTAAAATGAAAATAGTACTCGTATTATTAATGGAAAAACCACATAAGGAAGATTGGCTATCCTAGCCATCTCATGAAAAATCTATTTGGGCTTTGTGTGTGATTAAATGCAGATATTCTCAACCTCAGCCCATAAAAGAAACACACTACGACCACTGGGTTTCTAGTCAAAAGCCCATTACAATCTAGGGCACACTGTTCCCCCTCCCTCCCCCCACTATATAAACCTCTCTTTTTACACTATCGTCTTCTTCATAGCTCCAAAACCAGAAATTAGGGTTTTATACCAGTAGCCTTTAGCTTTTACCAGCAAAATCCCACCGGAGGTTAAAGAGACGGCGCCGCTTCGCTGTCCGCCTTGACAGAGCTTCTCTGCATCTCGTCTTGGCCCTCGATTTTGTTGTACCCACCATTTCCCCTGTAAAAAAAAAAAAAAATCCCCAAAAAAAGAACACCCCAGAAACCCATTTTCTCTCTCATCTCTTCAGCTTTTTCGCTTCGTTTCATAATCTAAGCTCCATCAATGGCGATTAAACCAACCAAGGCTGACAAGAAGATCGCTTACGACCAGAAGCTGTGCCAGCATCTGGATGAGTACAGCCAGGTCTTGATTGTTTCGGCTGATAATGTGGGGTCCAACCAGTTGCAGGGGATCAGGAAGGGTCTCCGAGGTGACTCGGTTGTGCTCATGGGGAAGAACACTATGATGAAGAGGTCGATTAGGCTTCATGCTGATAACACTGGGAACCAGGATTTCAGGAAATTGGCTGATTTGTTGGTGGGAAATGTTGGTCTTATCTTCACCAAGGGTGACTTGAAGGAGGTTAGCGAAGAGATCGCTAAGTACAAGGTATGTTCTTTTGTTTATGTGCATTGATTGATTTTGGCTTGTGTTGTTTTTATGCGTTTAAATGAGATTATGTATGTGGTTACTGTTGGAGAATTGGAAATAGCGATTTATGTATGCATTTTAAGCTGTTGATGTAATGTGAGATCTTTGAATTCTGGGATCCTGATACTTTGTTGGATTTTCAAATTGTTTTCATGGTAGAAATAAAGTGTATAGCGTGTATCTTCACCATTGGTACCTTAGCACTATGGAGTTTAAGGTTGTAGACAGTGATAAGTAAACCATAGAAGACAGAAAGTTAGTTTTAAATGTGCTAGTTTTACGGGTCTGATTGCTCATATATGTAATAGTTTTAGTTTCTAGAGCTGGATTTAGTGGCTTAGGTATCATTTGCTATGGGTAAAATTGTGGTGTCCTTTGTTCGTTTATATCTTCTGGTAGTGTTCAAGATCTTTGGGGTTAATAATGAACTATTAGAGCATCGTCAACTTGATTGGGTTTCATCCTATGCCAGGGGATGGAACAGTTCTCTTTAGTGGATGGTATATTTGAGAGAGTAAACAAGGTTGCCCTCTAGATAAGTGTTGTGTGTGTTTGAGCGAGAAAGGGCATCAAACTCTTTGCAAGGTGAAACCCAAGCTCCAAATGAAATTAAGGCATCTCCATTTTGAATTTCATCTTTGGGTCTCTTTTCCAGATATAAGCCCGAATAATTTCTTCCTCGCAAGAGAAGATAGCAAATGGGCTATAGTCTTTTTGGAAGCCTTTTGTGATTCATGACACGATGAGGTCTCCATGTCGAACTCCCTCTTCGATACAGGCGACACCCCCTCTCTTCCGTATTATTCTTTCTCAATTTGAACACTTGTGATGATTGGTTCAATTAGCGGGTCAAATAAGAAAAAGTCACACATGGCATTGATGTTGTTAGTATGTTCCAACTTGTTCAACTTCTCGTCCTAATGTTAAGCTTTGGTAGCATGTGGTGTCAAATTGGATTCAGTGAAGATTTTTATGCTTTGTGGCAACTTAAATACTTGATCAATGTGCTATGAAACAAAAGTAAGTAACTGCTGTTTGTTGAATTTGATGGGTCGTGTTTCTGGTGTCTGAAATCTGACTGTAACAGACAGATTTATTCATGCTGTCTATATTGTAGGTTGGAGATAGTTCAGTATGCCTGATTTCTTTATTACTTTTCTTGTATTCTGGTTGTCATAGTTGGTGTCCATTTAGGAGTATAACTTGTGTTGGCTGGTTTTGAACTTTGCTAGTTAACCGAATGTTCTCATACATATGAAGTTTAATGCTGGCATTTGTACCGATTGTTAACATGCAACCCTCGTTAAGTTCCATATCTGTATCAGATGCTAATTTTTCACTGTATTGTGTTGTGGATAGGTTGGAGCCCCGGCTCGTGTTGGTCTGGTCGCTCCAATTGATGTTGTTGTCCCACCCGGCAACACTGGTCTTGACCCCTCCCAGACTTCCTTCTTCCAGGTTATACTCGTTGTACAGTCAAATATGTACTCTTTCCGCTGTAGAGATCTCATTTATCTGACATATTCTCCCGCTACAGGTGCTTAACATTCCCACCAAGATTAACAAGGGTACTGTTGAAATTATCACCCCTGTGGAGCTTATCAGGCAGGGTGAGAAGGTGGGCTCTTCTGAGGCTGCCTTGCTTGCCAAGCTTGGAATCAGGCCATTCTCATACGGTCTGATTGTCCAGAAAGTGTACGACAATGGTTCTGTCTTTGCCCCTGAAGTCCTTGACCTGACTGATGAAGACCTCCTTGAGAAGTTTGCCGTTGGTGTTTCCATGGTTACCTCACTTTCCCTTGCTATTGCTTACCCGACTGTGGCTGCTGCACCCCACATGTTCATCAACGCCTACAAGAATGTCCTTGCCATTTCTGTTGCCACAGACTATGACTTCCCTCAGGCAGAGAAAGTCAAGGAGTACCTCAAGGTTAGTCATCTTACTGGGATTGTTTCCGTGCAGATATGTTTGTACTAGTTTTCTACATACACGGGATCTCTAGTATGTTATCCTAAAGTTATGTTATCAAACATATGGTTTCCTAATTTCCTAGATACATATTGACAATATATTCATTTATTTGTTGCTCACATAACTGTCTAATAATATTCATAATGAAAACCAACTAATTGCATAATGTTTGCTGATCTGGTTTTGCAGGATCCTAGCAAGTTTGCTGTTGCTGCTGCTCCAGTTGCAGCTGCTGCTTCAGGTGGTGCTGCCCCTGCCAAGGAGGAAGAGAAGAAGGATGAGCCTGCTGATGAGTCTGATGATGACTTGGGTTTCAGTCTGTTTGACTAAGTCTCTATCTGTTATGTTCCATTTTTACTGATAGGAGTTTATAGTGTCTTGAAAACAGTATGTTTTGTTTCAACAGCTGAAGTATTCTAAAGCTTTTTCAGTATTATGTTGGATTCGTTCTTGCTATGTAGTCGATGTTTGAGTTAAATTCTAAAGTTTGCTCGTGTTTTGAATGATATGTTTATTAGACAGCTTGTCTCCAATGAGACTAGTCTTAATGAGGTTACCACTTAGTCCAACTTCAATAAGTGGTCTTGTTCCAACCCACAAACCCTTCTTATTTTTGCGTCTTATCTAATAATTCGATGAGATACGTCTCAAATAAGAAATTGCATTTATTTAAATGATCAGAATGATGCATGTTATGTTGGTCTCGCATATTTTTAATTGGAAGAATGCAGGTTGAAGTTATAAACCTATGACTAAATGTGATGAATGGTTGTGGTGGAACTTCTTGCTTCCGTCTTCCAGGCTTCACTCTGGTTGGTTACGGCCGACTAAGCCGAGTTTTAGGTGGTTGCTTCCGTCTTCCAGGCTTCAGTCTGATTGGTTACGGCCGACTAAGCCGAGTTTTAGGTGGTTGCCCCCTTTCCTGTTTTTGATTAGCAATAATTGAATCCCATCTCAGGCTCCTGTCCTGCTTTTGATTAGCAATAATTGAGTCCCATCTCAGGCTATTGAAAACTTTGTTCGATCACAAAAACTCATATAAGGCTGACTTTTTTAAGCCTTAAATGAGGCGTGCTGATGTCATGCATATGTAAGGTAGTTGATGCCCGCTAATATATAGGACCACACACAATTCTCTCTATCTTTTCTC
>BSSO01000481.1:0-32859 GCA_030267885.1 Mesembryanthemum crystallinum
TGTGTGCTTTCAATTATTGTTTCTTATGCTTTAGTACAATTGTGTTCTATTAAGTTTTAAATTCCGCAAAAAGTTTTGGAACACAATTCACCCCCCCTCTTGTGTTCCTTGTGTGCACTAACAGATGGTAAAGCGGCAGCCGGTTTTGTCCTTAGGAATCACTTGGCGGATCCCATCTATATGGGGGCAAAACCTTGTGGAGTTGTTTCAATCCTTTTGGCAGAAGCGATAGGTCTACGAGAGGGTGTTAGAGAAGCGCGTAAGTTGGGTTTTTTCAAGATTACGATTTAGGGTGATAATTTAGCTGTGATTATGTCTCTTAGGGGTGACTGGCATATTCCTTGGGAAATAGAAAACTTGATTATTGATACTCGTCAGGACCTCTTTTTCTTTGATAAGGTTTAAGTCCTCCATTGCTTCATAGAAGCAAATGCGATTGCTGACTACTTGGTTAATGTGGGCCATAGTATTTCTCAATTGTTACTTTGGTTGGATTCTTTCGACCAATCCTTGGCTACCTTGATAGCCAAGGATGCATCCAATGATGCTTTAGGTTAATCTCTTAGTAGGTTAACCTAATTTTCTTGCCTTTTCAAAAAGAAAAAAAAAAAGAGAACCTTCACGATATTAGAAATCACGTTTGTGAAAACTGATATGCGCTAGAAATACATTTGGCACAACCATGTCATTCTAAGGTCAAAAATCGTCACAAGAGTGGTGGACCTACGTATACAAGTAAGGGTCAGCTGCTCCCCCATTTAAAATTTTTATGATGAAGATGGTAAAGTCAAAAGGAAAATGATACACTACAACAACTATTGCACCCCTATATTTGCACTGATTTTACCTTGCACCCCCATACAAGACAAAGATAGATATGAAAAGTATAGGGTAAAGGAGTAAAAAGGACAACAAAACTGAAAAAGTATTAGTAGTACTAATATTTTGACACTTCACGTGGGACCTTGGCATCAAACCCAATGTAATACTTCATTTTACAATATCTTTATCACTCAGCTCTCTCTTATCTCTCTTCTAAACTGACCTTGAACACATCATTTCCCATTTGCTCACCTTACCTTTATAAATGAAACCAACTAACCAAGTAAAAGTAAGTACTCCCTCTTGGCTTGAACTCTTGGAAATGGTGGTCTAATACATTTAATGGGTTTAGACTTTAGACATTTGTTTTTTGTTTTTTTGTTTTTTTGTTCCTCTCTCATTTTGATTAAGGTTTTTGATTTTTTTTATTAGAATTAATATAACATTAACTACTTAACTCGACCTTTAACCATTAATTTAAAATTTTATTTAAATTGATTCCTTCATATATATTGAGTCTACAATAACCAAAAAGTATTGAATTCGGCTCTTGGAAACCCCTACTCTTGTTATTGAGTATAAAGTATGGAAAAGATCATCTAATACATTATGAAAATAAAATTAAATGAGTCTCTAACCATCCATTTAAGTTATTAGGTTCTACGTAATTTTGTTTGTGTTATCATGTTACTTTTAATACGTCTATTATTATAAGGAAAATTATATAGTATGAAATATCTCGTGGATTATTCTTCTATGTA
The DNA here is from genome assembly GCA_030267885.1 of Mesembryanthemum crystallinum. Lineage (NCBI taxonomy): Eukaryota > Viridiplantae > Streptophyta > Magnoliopsida > Caryophyllales > Aizoaceae > Mesembryanthemum > Mesembryanthemum crystallinum. Next base: position 1,584 of record BSSO01000481.1, read on the forward strand.
TTGCACCCCCAATTTTAAATTTATGGGTCTGCCACTAGTCACAACCATGCCAACTACTACTCCCTCCGTTCTATTTAAATCTTTACGCTTTGACTTTGTAAAGTCAAAGTTTCAAACTTTGACCATTAATTCATTAAAAAGTATAATGATTTACAAATTGAAAATAATATTTTTGGATTCATCTTAAAAAATATTTTCAATATCATTTTTTCTTATAATTTTTTGAGTTTATATAAGTAGAATTATTCATAGTCAAAGTGTCGTCTGGAACACCGTGAAAAATCCAAACGTAAAGATTTAAGTGGAACGGAGGGAGTATATGTGATGATCAATGTACATTATCTAGCTAACATCTTATTCGATTGTAGGGAAATGATGAAGAGCGTGGAGCAACTGAGGATCCTTTTCTGCTTTAGAGAGGAAAATGTTCTTGCGCACAATATGGCTAAACATGCTATGGATTGTAATATTGACTTTAACTCTACTACTTTGCTCACAAATGTTCCTAGTTCATGTAAGACTGCACTTGAGGAGGATTGTATGGGTGTTCCTCACCCAAGACTCTCTCCTATGATTTTTTTTTAATATCTATTTAATGTCCTATTTAATCAAAAAAAAAAAAAAAGATAACAAATCTTGTGGTTTTTTCCTTCAAGCACGAACGTGCAACTATCAAGCCTTTTTGTTGCATGGTCGTTCCACCTCAGCATCATATATTTGTTTTACTTACTCTTGATGCCTCTTGACATATCATTATTAGATTTTAACTTGCCTTTGAGATCAAATATAATTCAAGGCATACCTCAACACATCCCCACCTTGGCTTGAATTATCCATGAGCCCTGAACGACTACACTACTATTCTTCTTCCACAACACCCAGTTTGGGCAACACTTGAAACTTGAGAAATCAAATTGTTAGGTTGTCACATCTCTTTGTGCTACACATTATCACCAAGCCTTGATGTACCTTCATAAAGTATCCCTTTAAAGGTACCTTCTTATCACCAAACCTTAGTGTGTAACTTCACGAACTATCCCCTCAAAGGTTGACCCAACCAACTAGTACAAGATGACCTTTTTCTCCCATCTATTCGAAATCAATAACCACATCTCAAACTTCCATAGACCGCAGTTAGCCGATCTTTTAAATTTCTCAATGTCAAAACCTATGTTCAACATATTATGGATCTCAACAATCACCCAAAGTAGGCTTCGATACCTCCTGCCTAACCATCCCAATACCAACCTACCCCATCCCCAATGAAATCTTCTGGTACGAGAAATGTCAGCTAATAACAAAGTTTCAACTCCCACCAAACCCAAACCTTTCTAGCAGCCACCAAGCCGTCCCAAGTCCCAACCATCCTAACCCTCCTAGGCTTGAAGATGATCTAAAAAGTCTAAACCTGACCAGACAACGCTAGCTATAAGTAGAAAATTGAAAATAATTTGATAACCATTTAGTAGCTAAGAGTGAAGTTGAAACATGACTGCAATTTTTATTGAAAAGTTATGGTGTGTTCATTTCATTTGAAAATAGTTGAATTGAACTGAACTTCTAATATATTGGAACAAATATTAAATGAACATTAATATATGAGATGATAAGTAAGTTGTTGAGTTAACTCAACTGAACTGAGTTAGAAATGGTACCGTATAGACGAAATAAACAAACCTAGTTCAAATTGTCAAACATAACCCTTCTAAAGACAGGGGGATGAATTGGGGCTATTGGGAATGCACGACAATTACAAACAAATGAAAGTGACCAAAAACAACCAAACATCCACCATAATCGAGATCTCTGCTTTCGTGGGGATCACTCTCTCACTCTCCCTCTCTGTCTCTCTCTCAAAGATCCGATGGCCTTCAACCCTCACCATTCCTACCACCACCACCTCAACAACCACCAATCCACCACCACATGCTGCTGCCAAACAACCTCTACCCACCACCCACCACCACCACAACAACCACCATCTCTAACCCCAGATCCAGTCATAGTAGCAACCATTGTCTCTCAGCTCCTCCAAACCCAACAATCCCACATTCAAAATCCACCCCAAATCCCTCAATTTTTCTACTCCCAGCAACCCCATAACCCCACCTTAAACCCAAATCAAAAATACCCACATCGAGAATCTGACCAATTTCAATCTCATCAGCAACAACCACATTCTGTTTTCTTCTCTCTTCTTCAACGCATTGATGCCCTTGAAGCATCCCTTCATCGATTCTCTTCTTCTTCTTCTCGTTTCTCCTCTCTTCGTGATGCTGCTGCTCGTACCATTCAAACCCATTTCAGGGTTTATCTTGTTCGTAGATCAAAGACACTTGGGCAGCTCAAAGACCTTGCTTGTATTAAATCCTGTGTTGGTTCTCTTAAATTGTCGTTATCTCGTCATGGGTTTGTTGATTTTGATTCGCTCTCTCGTAAGGCTATGGATTTGCTCCGCCAGCTTGATTCTATTCAGGTAATTGTTTCAGTTTTTGTGGGCATGGTTGAAATTTTTGATTTTTTGAGATTAAATGGATCTATTGTGTTTTGTTGACTGAATTTGAGACCTGGGTTTGATTTTGATTTTGATTTTTGTATTTTTGGGTTTGTGTATAGAGTGGTGATCAAATGATTAGAGATAGTAAGAGGTCAATAACCAGAGAGATTGTTCAATTTCTGGAAACAGTTGATGGGGTTTGTGTTAAGAGGCATCAGGTTGTAACCAAGAAAATGAAGAACATGAGATTGGTGAGGAATGACAATAGAACTGCTAATGACGGTAGGGGGTCGTTTGAGCGTGGTGTGGGATCAAAATCTCGAAACACGGGCAGCAATGAGAGGAAACTAATTGCAAGCTTGAGGGAAAGGGTTGAAAGAATAGGTAGAATGTCGAGGGTACTTGAGGATGAGGATGACAATGACAATGCGGAATTGGAGGGATTTGAGCATGTGGATGATGAAGATGGTGATATTATTGATCAGATCACTACCTTTTATCCACACCAAAATGGGGTTCCCAATAATAAGAAGAATGTGGTAGGCTTGAATGCAAAAAAGCGTGTTGGCTTTGTTGAGGATGGGAAGTTGATTAGGGTGTATGACATTGATGAGAATGCTAGTAGTACTTCTCGTTATGTTGATGAAATTGAAGACTCTATTAAGGGGAGGCAAGATGAAGAGGAAGCACAAAGTGATGGCGAATTGTCCTCACAGAGCACTGAAGATGGGAAGAACCGTGTAAGTCATGAAGTTGGTGAAAGTCATCACAACAAAGATGGGAATTTCACTTTTGCTGCTCCAGAACCCGTGAAGATGGAACCAAGAGCTGGCTTGATGGCGAGGAAATCAAGTGTAAAAATAGATGGATAAGATATTGGTTTGACTTTAAATTGATTGTGACCATATGTGCAACTTAGAGATCATTTTTTGTCCAATTTGCCATTCGAGTGTTAGTTGGATAAGATTGAATCACCATGTCTTGTATCAGAGCAGTTGTATTGCTTTGGCTATGTCTGTAATGTTTGTTTTGCCACTATCATGAGGCCTCATAGATGTCTTGATTGTAGTATGACTGAAGCTTCCTAATCTAATCCTCAGAGGGCTTCTCTACTCCCTTGTCGTCGTTTTACTATTATGTCTCATTTTATTCTATTTGTACTGTGGCAGACAATGGATGATCATAGTGATCCAGAAAAAGGAATGATTTTTCTTGTGATATGCCTTGTTCAAGCAATGACTAAAAGAAGCCATTACATGATCCAACAGCTTATACTTTCCTGATTTTTGGATGTGGATAGCTTTCATAGCATGTTTATACTTTTCTCTGCTCATGACCATAGACAGTGTTGATCATGTTTTCGCCACTTTTCTCTCCGATTTCTGGTTTTTCTCTAATTCAAGCATAAGCTACTCTGGATTGTAGGAGCTGTGAGTTTCAGCTGAACCAGGACGGCACTACAAGAGTGTGCGATGGAGTGAATCTACTCAAACTGACAGGCTGATAGCAACAAAAATTCAAAAAGGATGGTATCAGTCGACATGGCATAGAACGGCTAAGTAGTAATACAAGGAGGGGCATGTTTTAAGCTATTATAGTGGCGTATATGTCTTGATCCCTCGTGACATTACTATAGCCGGATGATACAAATAGTTTTCTGCTTAAAGACGACAAGTCACAACTCACAAGACAACATAGGAACATGCTAATTGCTAATCACGATCACTATCTAGTCATTAGGATTATCAGGGGGTGGGTGGAGTTTAAACTGTGGTTGCAAAACTTTGCTCAATGAAGAGGCAACTTTGCAATTTTTAAAAATTTTATAGTGAGTTATGTCTTTATAAATAGGATTATTTGTCACAAGTCGAGTTTTTGGTGTTGGCATTGGGCATGGCTAAAAGGGCAAGGCTTGAACCCGTGACCTCGTGTATAAGTCAAAGTTTGTTTGGCAGTGGGCCAAGCACTTCTACAATGTAACTACGAGTTTAGGCGATATTTTAAAAGCAATCCTAGAATAGAAAATAATTACTATAAACTTCGGGTAGTGTAGGCACCGTGAACTTACAATGTTGACTTTCCTTCATTTTGTAGATATTAAAAAAAAAAAAAAAAAAAGTTCTATTCCATCCATTCCGAAATAAAGGTTACAGTTTCATTTTAGGTCCGTGGCAAAATGAAGGTTACACTTCCATATTTGGTACTCCCTCCGTCCCACTATTACGTAGCCATTGTTTGCATATGCTTGTCCCACTATTAGATGGCCAGTACTATTCCACATTCATAAATATAAAAATAACTCTACTTTATCTCATTATCAATTAATTATGATGAAAATTAACCCACTCATTTTATCTCTTAAAAATCTAACTCTCACATTCTAAATAAAAAATTAAAACACTCAAGTACAACCCCCCCCCCCCCCACCTACTCCCATTCTCCTTATTTTTTGTGCAAATAATAGAATGGTCACATTATAGTGACAGGGATTGAGGGGAATCGAACCTGGGACCTAATGTACCCAGGACCTCAGTCTTAACCACTAGGCTAAGACCCCATTGACAGCTAATAGAAGATGTTGGAAACAAATATCACCATTCTCTTGATCATTCAGAACTTTGTGGCAGCAACATGGATTTTTCTTCTCAGTCAAGAAACGAAAACCGAAGTTTACTTTGTGCAGCAAATACTACAATGCTATCAAAGAGAAGCCAATACTACAATCTACTCCTGTAAGAATAAACATACGCATCAAATGAAACTCGAATTCATTGACCATCTAGTACACGGTACATCCCATTTGCATCCCCTACTGATCATTTTGCAATTTAAACAACCTAAGCACCCAAAATACACTAATAGTAGAATCTAATTACACTTTACATTTTCGCTCCTCTAAAAGAAGAAAAGAATTCTCTACAACAGTTGAATAAATCATCACCGCTCTATCTCCTCATTTGTGTGAATAGCTCAGATGGCGGCTGCCTGCCTCCAGTACCACTGCCAAGCGCAGAAAAGCCACTACCCCCTTGTTTGCTGAAGGCCCCAAATCCACCAGCTACAATTATGAACAAATAATATCAGCTAAAATTTCCATAGCAAAATATTAAAAAATCAGATACAATTTTAAAAAACTCACCCGCGCTAGCAGCACCAGCGAACCCTTGCCCACTGGCAGCTACTGCAGCAAAGCCACCTCCACCTCCAGCGGCAGCTGCACCAGCACCAGCACTAGCAAAGCCACTGGCTGTGGGACCAATGCCAGCAAAACCCCCACTAGTGGCACCAATGCTAGCAAAGCCTCCACTGCTGGCCGCATTTAAAAAGCCCCCAGTAGATTGAGTACCGCCAAACCCACTGCTAGGTAATGCCGTACCGAGTTGTCTTGATTGGCCAAATGAACCAAGTACCGAACCCAAAGCCTGTTGTCCCAAGCCGATCTGCCCTGGCTGGCCAAAACCACTTCCAGATTGACTCTGCTGTTGAGGAATTCCAGAACCAAATAAACCACCTATATTTGTAGGCTGAGATTGTGGGGGAGTCTGCAGAGATTGAAAACTAAAAGATGCAGGACGGAACAACTCTCCAGAAGGAACAGTCAGAGAAACTGAACTCGACATATTTGTTGATGTACCAGGAAGTGAACTACCAAATGGATTAGTTCTAGAAGCTGTAGCACTGGACACTGATCCTAATCCAAATCCAGCAAGGCTTCCTAGAGAAAAATCTGCAGTGGGGTTTATCTCAGGTGCTTCTTCCTCCATTTCATCCTCCTGGGTTACTGCAGCATCAACAGTGTTCTTTCCACTAGTGGTACCTCCAGAATCTGACAAAGACGCTGGAGGCAATATGAATGGCGCAGACTTCTTTTCTAGCTGAGTGTTTGATACCATATCAGATGCAACTGTGGCAGTTCCACTGAAAGTGTTCGGGCTTCTAGAAGGATCTTCTTTTGGGCCTTGGCCTGAAGGCACAGATGCTGTCAAACATTCGGAGTTCAAGCCATCATCGGCAGAAGGCTCCAACTTCTGAGGAGGCTGCAGAGTTGAAGTTATATTTGTGTCAGCACCAACTTCGTTAGGAGTAGGTTGAGGGCCCATCTTTGAAAGTTGCCCGACTGAGCTTAAGGAAGACTCCACAGAACAGGAATCTATGATCTTTGGACCATCGGTAGAAGAATTGACATGTGCTTGCAGCGGAGAAACAGAAAAGGATGATGGTGGAAGTTGTGAGACTTGATTGCTAGCATCCCTGCTCATTTTTGAACTGGTTAAGGACCCATCTTTTATGGATGTAATTGGTGACGTCTGCTCACTTAGGGCAGATCTTGAAAATGGAGAGCCATAAGAAGTGCTGATAGGTTGAGCTCCTGACATAGACGAGGATAAAGCATCATGGGTGGATGCATGTAGTGAGCTTCTCCCATGAACAGGCTTTGTCATTGCCGTCTCTTTGATATAAGACATAGGCATCTCACTGTACTTTATAGGCGAGGACAGTGGCTGTGGTTGCATCCTTTGGATGTTTGATCTTTCATGACCAAACTGGGATCCAGAAGGCTTTACTTCCTTTAAAGAAGATTTCGACTTCTCAATAATCTCAGCACCTGGTCTTCCAGCAGTGGAGTGATCGGTTCCCTTGCTATTTAGATCCATAAATGATGACAGTGATGACAAGGAAGATGAATTTTGAATGGCTGTATAGCTGCTTCCCCGTAAAACCTGCAAACTAGGAGATCCCTTAGCTTCAACTTGTGCCGTCTCAGAAACCTCTCCTGCCCATTTGAATGCGGAGGAGGCCACAGCTTCATTGTTGTGTTTCTTTGAGGTATCCATGCATCCTGTGCAATCATGACTCCATTATTAATTAATTTGCTTTTTTTTTTTTGCCGGTGGTTGGGTGGAGGGGGAGAGGGAGTGTTTGCTATGGGGTGTTCCGAAAGAATTTTCATCAGCCCAAGTTGCTACAAGGACACACATATTGCTGAAGAAAAAAAAAAAAAACATTACTAAAATAAGGAATGCCTAGTAATCATAGCTTACCACTCCTATCTTGTACCGCAAGAACCTTAGGATATGTAGCTATTAACCCTTCTAGTCTGCACGGGCTAACAAGGTGCTTATCTGGTGAAGAGAGTGAACTGCTGACATGCTGGTGCTGATTTCTTACCAGATTCCTTTTGACTGTTGTCTTAGGAGCCTCAAAGTTTGCCCAGTTCTGCATTCGATTATCAATAGGAATTAGTAACAAATAAAAAGATTCCAAAAAAATAAGACCACACAAGACAATGGAACTGCATAATAGTCTATGGGGTGGTATAGTAAAGTTGGTGGAAAGAAGTAAAATATGGTATTCTTTTCAACTAAGAAGCATATATTCGCGAAAAGCTTGGAACAGTTGGAAGTGATGCCCTAGAGGAGAATGACTCTGAAACTATCTAAAAATCAGCCGAACGTAGAAGAGCACCTTAAAGCTCCTGTTACCCAAGATCACAAAGAGGCTAAATAGGTAATCCTATCCGACAACATGCCAGTAGACAAGGACATCGTAAAAAAGCCCTGTGCATCCCTCTCCAGCCAGATGCACCATACAACTGAAAAAAAGTAGCTTTCCGCTAAAACATCTTCTTGAACTTCTACCCAAACCCAACAAACACATCCGCAAGAATTCCATAATATGCCAACTTCGCACATCACATCAAGCAAACTTATGACGAGGACTAGCTACTAGCCCACCAGGGCATACAAACATGAGGAGATGAAGATCTACCTGATGGTCCCGATCTCCTTTGGTGTAAGCTGTTACTGTTAACCCTATCCAATACCAAGGGCCCACAGTCCCACATATAACCCCCATACCTTGAGCGGTACCTTCACCTTCCGTAACTAATTTAATAGGGAACCTTTTGCTGTGACGGCATGCCCAAATGTTGAAGGTAGGACTCATGAGAGAACGCCCCTAAGCAATCGCAATTCTGCCTCCTAGTATCACATTTTCACAGCTGCAAAACCTCCAAAAGTCCAAGCAAATAAATCTCCAAATCCTGGAGAGCCTCCTTAGCTGCGAATCCCACGTTAACTAGTCGAAGAGTAACAAAATTGTTGCTTCATGGAGCAATTAAGTTTGGAACAATTCAGAAAATCTCAAGTACCCACCCCTCTATTCTATTCTCTCAATCACATAATCTCCGAACCATTCCCAAGTTCCAAAACAACTAAAAAGAAATAAGAAAAAGACCTGAGATACAAACTTCATTTGATTTACATATGTTGTGCCTAACACAGCCTGTGCATCGCATCCATTCAACCTTCCATGTTGCTCCTGTTTAAATTCGACATCAATTGGACCATAATAAGAGTTGCATCATCCTAGTCAATTTTCCGTTTCCTCATTGCTTCTAAGTTCTGAGCTTCTCTAGTTTGTATTTCTAAATTCTCTGTTTTTTTTGACTGGAAAGTAAACGTTTAAACAAGAATCAAGAAATTATAAGTGAGAGGGCAAGAAGTCTCCCAAACAAACGAAAACAGTAAAACCTCCATTAATAACCCCAAAGAACCGCAGCCACAATCTGTAGATGGCAGGGCAATGTAAATATAGTGCTTGTTCATCCCATCCCAAAAATCAAGCCCCAAACACCCTACCTTTCTAGGTTCTATCTTAGTTTTCCATGTTTTTGAGCAGTGACATGGTAGCTGTTGGTATTTGCAAAGCAACTTTAAGTGGGAAGTTTTGGATTGAAATTTTTAAGCTTAGCAAACATGGTTTTCTCTCTCCTTGTTTTTGAGTATATGAAAAGCCTTGTGTCACACATTGGAAAAACACAAGGACTTGTTTTGGTTTATATTGAATCTGCTTCCCAATAATATTAAAAGAGCTCCGCCTATGGATTGGGCTGGTATTGGGCCTCCCCACCCGCACGCCGCCGCTGCCGTCCATCCAGCTATACTCGCACGCGCGTCGCGGTCTAGTGCGGGCCCAATTTTTGGGCGGCTCCCAACTAAGAGTCCAGTTTTATGAGACTTCTCAATTGGTTGACATAGTTCAATCCGCAATTAATTTCTCTTTGAATGCTTCAAACTGTTTTGAACTGGCCCTTGATTTTCTACGACGACTTGTAACTGCTCCCTTATTCTCTCCTTTAATTACTCCATCACTGGAGTTATGGGTTGAAAAACGTCTATTTAATCTACTTTGGGAAAATGGTTTTGACACAAAAAATTCACAGAAAACTCCTCTCTTTCCTTCCACACAATTCTGAGCGATACTTGCGAGTTTCATCTCCATTAACTCGAGTGCACGAGTAAAGCGCTGTGTAAACCTTGAGGGGCGACGCCTTTTCGTATTGCACCAAGTCAGGGCGAAATTCGCTTTTAAAGCAGTGATTTCTTTCACAGCTACATATAAAATCTGCGCAACATTTTTCGCCCTATTTCAGTGACTATATTACCAACAGTAGCCACCTTAGGAGCTTATCTTGCTACCCCTTGCAGGACTACTATAAAGTGGCCAAGCAAGTGCACTCTAGGAGCTTCTATCTACTGCCAGTTCTTGATCTATGTAGGGCCATGCCACACCAACCACTTCCAACCATGATGGCTAAGCTGTGTTGGGGCCTAGTTTATCTCTCAAAAGAGAATAGATCTTTATCTTATCACCATAAAACCATTGGAGAGTAGCAACAGAACTTTTTAAAAGGGCTCTAAACTGTGCATTGAGACTTTTAAGTGGCAGCTGCTCCTCTTCTCTCATGCATATCTTCAATAGAATAAAAAGTTGCATACTCTTCCTAGACACCACCTAAATTTCATTAAGATTATCCTTCTCTAAAATTTGTACTTCTTTTGGTTTGCATTAAGATAATGGAGGTGGACACAATCATCAGTGTCCCAAACGAGTTGAACCCTAGTATCTCATCAATATGGTGACATATTCCCCCACTCAAGTTAAACCCTAGTATCTCATCAATATGGTGACATATTCACCAACAGCATCCTCATTTATGCAACCTCCTTTATGCGTGCATGGGAGACATTGAACAAAACTTCATGAAGTCTTTGCAAAATGAAGGGATGAAAGTCAAAGAAAAGAAAATGAGGTAAATCTTACTGCCGGATGATAAGCATAACAATGATAAGTACATCTTTCACAGAAAAGTTTTACCAGACTAATCATTGAAGCATATTTCGAAACCTAGAGAGTGGAGAGTTTAAGAGAATGTACCCTATCCAGTGAGTCTCTCCTTCTCCTTGCAGTTTCTGGTTCATGACTGCTCAAGCTACTTAACTGGTTCTTCTTGGACTCATTATATGCTGCACCTGAGCAAGAAGCCAATAGCTTTTTGTTCAATAAAGAGTCAACCACCTTTCCTGCGTTCGGAGACTCGAGATATTCACCATGGTCAGATATCCCAATTGACTCGAACAATTGCTTCTTGACATTTTCATGTTTTGCTGGAGGTGACTTTATGCTTAGTACAGTCATTTGTCTGGACAAGAAATCATCGAGTTGTTGTGCAGCAACTAGTTGTGAAATCGTTGCCTTATGAATGGCATGTAATGACTGGATGTACCTGCACCATTAATATCAAGTGAACTGTCATAAACAGCAGCCCAAAGAATCCCCACTAAACAAATACAGTCTGTTAAATGTACAAAATTACTTGAGAAAAATTTAATGGAAGGGCCTTAAATGATTAAACAAGCCCAGCACAACCGTGGAGAACTTCAAGAATGGGAAATACTTTTTGAGATGCACAAAATATCATATCAAGCCGCCTGATATATCAGGCGGATAGTACTGGACAAACAAAAAGTGGTCCTGGTGACCCAAATATTGGTACTGATGACCCAAAAATTAGTATCACTTTTTTCTCAACCAGTATCACCCAGTACTGATTTTTGCTTATACAGTACCTCTTCTTGTTTACCTCTTCTTGTTTGCCCAGTACTCGCCTAATATATCAGGCAGCGTGATAGGAGAGTTATTGTTTTAGATATAAAAAAAATTGTATTAATAAGACTATGTAGAAATAGCCAAGGAGGAGAAGCTGTCTCCCAAACGAAAAGCGGGTCACAAATTAGCCTAGCTCCTTTGGACCTCCGCAATTGAGAAACTCCTAAAAGCCTCTCCCGTTCCGGCCCATAAAGAGGCTAATCAATCTAATAATTGGCCAGGAAAATCTGGCTAATGTTGTGGAACTCTTGCCGTATAGTTATATATGAAAAGAGGTCTATTTCTTTCAGGAGGATAAGCTTGGGTCTGTGTGCAACCTAAGTCATTCATTGGTTTTTAGAGTTCTAAATGAGGTTCTTTCAGACTTGGTTTCTTACCAGGAAAAGAAGATAACTCAGATTCAACTGTCCAAGAAAAGGAATACTCTACGGTCAACTTATGTTAAGAACACCGAATTGGGGCCGGCAGCAAGGGCAGTAATGAGATGGGATTCCTTTTGGTAGTTTAGCGGGTAGTGCGGGTCTAAATGCTTAAATGTCCTCTACCTGCCTGGGTCAAGGTTAAAAGGGAAATCACCTCTTCACTCATCCCTAGGTCTAGCTCTAAACACTCCCTATCTTGTCACATCGAGATATTGGAATCAGAATCTGGAGCAAAGAAATTTTCATAACGGGCACTACTAAGTCATGTGATCCCAATTCACAAAGCAGCTCAGGTGAAAAGTGACTGTAGAAGTCCCTGCATTCCTTTCCAACCAAAGACACCATAAAATTGAAAGAACCGCCACAACAGCTTTTCCTAATCCGGCCAAACCCACAAAGGATATCTGCAAAAGCTCCAATGTAAATGTATAGGATGGGAAACACCCAATTCTCACCCAAAAGAGCAACAACTTAATCTAAAGGTGTCTAGTCATCTCACAGTGAAGAAAGATATGCAATCAAAACTTGCTGCTAACATGAGAAAGCATACAAATGCCTGGTGGAAGAGAGAACCATCCTTGATCTTCTTGTTTGAAGCATATCATTAGTGTTAATTCCCCATCACCATTCTCCAAACAAAGGTTCTCACCTCAAAGAGGTATATTCTCCTTCCAACGAATTTAGCAATAACAAGAGTAAGAAAGAATTTCGAAGAAAAACCCTTGACATATCACCAATCCACACACTCTAAATTTTATTGCCAAACAAACAGAATCCAAAAGACTGAGATCCTCTATTTCCCCGTTGTGCAGGGGCCTCTAGAAATGGAGATTCCATGGGCTCTCTATAGAAGTCCAAAACCGTAGAAGGTCTAGACAATTGTAATATTTGTAGGAACCTAGTGCAACACGGCTGTTTCCCTCTCCAAATATCCTCCCAAAATCTGATCCAAAGCCTGTCCCCTATGTATAGTTAAGCCAAGGAAAGAAAACCAAAGACACCTGAGAAACAAACTTCCATGGGCACAACATGAGTAGCAACCATGACATTGTTAAATACTCACCTCACAATCATGATGCAATCTATGTAAATACCAATCAAAAAATCATTCATGCATAGCTTAGGTTCCTATATTTATCTAATTCTCTTTCAGAATACAATGTTTTTGAAATTGCCCGTCAAAGAAAAAGTTGTGTACACCTTAACCTCCATAAACCCTGCTGATGGTACGCCATTATTACATAGGCAGTGTGAGGATTGATGAGGACAGTAATGATCTGCCGGCCCTCACTATGTGTGCATTTTTAGTGTTTAATGGACATTGATCCAACTACGCTCGCGCATTTTTAGTACTGAACTAGCCAAATGACCCTAAAAAGGAAAACGAAAACAAAAGATCCCATCTACCCCTCCACACTTTATCATTGGTAAATATGGCTTTCGGCTAGATAAAATGCACTAATTGCCAAATACATTTTTTTTTTTTCAGATGAAGAGAAATCAAATGTACAGCAAGAGAGGACAAGGTATCCTCTGCAAAAACAGATTACAAAGTAGCACAGTTCCACTGCAACTCAGTAAATAGAATAACTCCTAAATGCCCCATCCTCTCTAGCCCATAAAGAAAGATAGAAAAGTAACCCTATCCCAAAGCCTTTCAAGAGATTCTTGCATTCTGCTCAAGCCAAATGCACCAAAGTACCGCCATGAATGCCCAGTACCATGACAATTTAACAACCTCCTCTCCCCTCCCCCAAACCCAAAAGGCACATATGTAAGATTTCCACAACACTGGACGGGCAAACTCAAACCTTCCCCACCACACCATAAAAGTCACGCATCAACAAATACATCACCTTCAACAAGTTTTAAGGTTTGTTTCAATCACTTGAACGCCCTCCCTGTCTTTGTTTTCCAGGTATATTCCCACTCCAATCGAGTTCCAAACCATAGATTCACATCAACCAAATTTGCGACGTGCCTTATTGAGGGCTTTCGGAGCCCGCCCTTCTCATATCTTCAGATTTTGGTAAAATTATGGCAAAAATATCTATAGTTCAAATCAAGAACAAGCAATTAGATTTTACTTCATAAGAACTAATTTTGTGTTTCTTATTTCAAACAGAATTGTGGATTAACATACCTAAAAATCATATTCATAACCTTAGAAAAACCTGCTTAAACATGACTTCCCAAAATAAAATAAAATAAAAAACTACAAACGATATAATTACAATTTCAACCACTGATAAGTTGGCATACGCATCACATAATCTTGTAGTGATAATCAATTATTTACCTTGATGGAGCATGTCGACATTGGAGAGGTTGAGAAACCGCATTCTGGCCACCGCTTTCACCGAATAGATTGAGCTCAAGAGCATTGAAATGCTTTTCTAACCCAATCATCTGGTTGATCAAATCCTGTGCACAGAAGAATTTGATTGATGATCTTTCCTCGACATAACAAATAGTATATTGTGTTCTTGTACTCGTGATGTTTTAAAGAAGAATATATTTGTTATCAGCTTTTAGGAGGCTGTGTCAAGGTATGTCCTACTGAGTATGGCCTCGAAGCTTGAGCAGAATTCTAGCATATTCTGTTCCAAACCACTTCAGTTTTCTTGGGCCACGTGATGTATTTGGTTCATTATGGTCTAAAATAATGGGGACTTTGAGGTGGTGAATTTCCCTGACGTCAATGTCAGTGGGGTGATTCAAAGCTAGTTACTGTCTCGGAAACCCTTGTACTCCTAGGATGTAATTACTCAGTTCCGATTTGATACAATTACTTTTATCTTACTTGGATCATTGGATGTGGAAAATCAAAACACAGTTTAAATCACAGGTAATTCGAAAATGCCTTGTTTGGATGGTTCAGCCATGTTCTAAAAAGATTGTGAACTTCTGGCCCAGAATTAAGTGTAAAGTCTTCATACCCAGGTGGGATGATCAAGGATACAACAAACACAGTTAAAGGAAACTGGAAGAGTTCGGGTAACAAATTGGACAAATACTGGTATAGCGTTACTTAAAGATAATGGTTTACAAATCATAAAACACTCACAACTATTAAGTGTATCCAACCAAGGTACTTTGCACTTGATAATTAAAAAATACATGATGAAAGTAAAAAAGAATATTGAACTTTCCTATTTGAAACACATTATTAAATCCCAAGCCAAGCATAAGTATATGTAATTTCCATATTTTACTCATCAATACCTCATATACATTCACAACTTATGCTAAAAAGCACAAATGACTAGACTGGTAATAAACACAGGTTACTTCCCAAAGCAGACCCAAAAACGCTGCCTCAGAAATCATGATAGTCATCTTGGCAGCAGCGTGATCCACACTTGATGGTGTTGTCATTGTTGTACATGACAATTGGAAGCTAGGGGTGCACTAAATCTACAGTAAAAGTAACCAGGAATCTATACCTGACTCAGATGTAAGACATTCTGTTGCTTCAGATCGAGTTCAGAACTCAACTTTTGGCGATTCCATAGGTCCCAGTACTTCTCATCAGTAGTTTGCCTAATAATGCCTTCCATATGTGTCTTCCTCGCCAAAACTGAAACATAGTTTTAGTAAGGAAATATAGTGAAAGCCAATCATCAACTGAGGAATAAAGAACAATCCAAATTTGTGACTGCGGTTTGATTTAGAAAATTATTAAGAGTAGCTAACGAGCATATCACATTAAGACAAGCAGTTTTTCAGGCCACCTTCCAATGCCACAATGGCAAAATTTTGGATACATCTTTTATACATTAACCTCTGGTTATCTGCATAAAAGTCTTGTTAAAACAAATTTTGGGACTTTTCAAGAGCACAAAACATCCACAACAATATGCTTAAACTAGGATGAGAAGTTTTGAACCCAAAAGAAGGCTTCACAAATAACAGAGGTACATAAAGTCAGTTTATTTGCACACAGAAACGCGAAGGGAGTAAAATAAAGGCTGCACCACACAATGTTGGCATTTAGAATTAGAAATACCTTGTACAGTCTTATCAAGAAGGAGTTGGATCTCCCTGAGTCGTTCCTCTGTGACACTCTTCAGATTTCATCACAAGCAATTTATTAGTAGCGAACAAGGGGACTCCAAGAAGATAAACAGTATCACTTAGTATCAATGATAAAGATGGTGGAACAAAGATACAGAACTAGCATCACAAGCAATCCCCATTCAATGCAACTAAAATACGAGAACAACACACATTGTATTTCTCTTCAAGAAATTCCATTCATGGAGAAAAGATAATAAACAACTTAGCTTGAAGATATTTGCTTCATAAACAAGTGACACTAGTCATTTCTTACTTTTGTGGATAAGATACAAAAGACATTACCCTGACGGCATGATTGTGTTCTCTGATATCCTTTGTACATATGTATCACTCCCTTGGTGTCATCTCAATGAGATGAATTTACAATTAAAAAGCAAAAAACGAAAAAAGACGAAGCACTTACTTTCTCAAGTCTTCTAAGAAAATGTAAGTGCACAGAACATTTATTTACCAGGAACATTAGAGCATGAGCAATGCTGGTATGAAAGAGAATTCATGGCATTAAATCTCATTTAAGAAAGTCCGCCTTTGTGAAGACTGTAGAGTACAGATATTGACACTGGTGCCAAAGAGTACATCAGAGGAGGAGAGAGAGAGAGAGAGAGGGAGGGAGAGAGAGAGATTTATTGAGAAGTACGAGAAAGAGTGTAGAGTATGAATTCAAATATAAGTTTATAGAAGATACTGTGTTGAACAAAATAGAGGGAATGTAGGTATGAAACTTAACTTGGGTTTGGGTATAACAAATTGGATTTCTAGTTTTCAGTCACCACAAATGATCTCAAAACCAACCACAGGCAGAAGAATTTTGAATAAAGGTGGTGCAGGGAAACATTGTCAAAGAGATTTATGTAGAACAAGGTAAAGAGCATAGAGCTCATCTATTTGCAGCTAGCGCATGTAGTTCGCCATGAGGAATTCCGATTCCTCTCAAGTGCTGGTACATGAGAGATCAGAACCAGCTAATAAATTCAAAGCACATTTGTAACTGCTTCGCCTCAACAAAATATGGGCAGAAGAGTCACCAATTAATCCATAGAGCTCAACTAACATTTGCCCTTAAAAGAAGTTTTCCAACAGTTCACTTTGGTTCTAAACCCATCCATAAAAGATCCACACTAAATGTGTTATTGCACCACTCTACAAATGCACCCAAGTCTCCTTGGTGCATCCACAACAAGATTGAGAACGTCTTCCAATTGGAAGTCAAATCCACATATCAGATTGGTAAATTGGGAATCATGCTTTTTAGGACTTTAGTGAGCTATCTGGAAAGGGGAGGAATCATGCTTTTCAGGACTTTAGTGAGCTATCTGGAAAGGGGGGGGAAACAGTAGAAAACCACAGAAGTCTGCTGCATCTGATCTACAATAAATCAGGATGCATAATCCTATAGCTTTTCACACATATGACTAGATTCAACACTGTGAGTGAAGCAACATTGCAATTGGGTATCCTGCCATACAATTTAAATAAAATTTTATACCAAGCAAGCAGGAGCCAACATTCAAGACTCTCACTACATAAACACAATTTAAATAAAATTTTATACCTGCCATACTCTGCTTTTGTTGGATAGACTATTCACACCCTCCTCTAAGGTTTTTAGCAAATTTATATGTGAAGTTGTGCAGGTATCCCTGAAACCTCCTGGTTCTTCTATACTTTCCAGAAGTTTGTCCAACTCATCAGTCATGTTTTTTACCTAAAAGGAAAAGAGAAGTAAATTGGGAGCAGAGAACAAAGATATCATACAAGCAAGACGGATTCTACCACTTTATCAAATTGAAAAGGAGTTGGGGAAGAACCAATCAGTGCATGTCTACAGTATTACATTGCAAAACTGCTTTGATGATCTCTGCTCAGAGTTCAGCTGCCGTGAAAGTGATGAACTTTTAGAATCTGCCTTTACCGGATGACCATGACCATTAGAGTTCTGTAATGTCACATCTCCTCTTGGCTGCGCTTTTGAGCTAGAAATACCAGGTGGTGTTTCAGTGACACCAGAATTAATAACAGGTTTCTGCCAGTGATTTACACCCTTTCCGAATGAAGAACTAAAAGAATTTCCAAGCAAGCTTCCAGCATCCTTTCCACTGTCTTTAGAAGTAAGAGAACTCCCTGAAAAGGTGCTTTTGGTGTTACTTGGTGAGGATATTGAAGATCTTATACTTGATACTTCTGATTTAGCCAAAAAACTACTTGAACCGACAAAGTTTGAAGTGTCTTGAGAGACACCAGACCCAGTCTTTTCTACTATGCTCTTGGAAGTATCAAACATAGTTTTCTGTAGTGACTGAGTCGAAGATATATGGTGCTCGTTCTTCACCTTTTCAGTCCCAACACTATCTCCAGCAACAGAACAGGAGCCTCTCAAGTTAAAATTGGAATCAGGAGCACAGGTAACATGTTTGTTCATGCCAGATGGCTTCAGATCCTTCTTAAGAGGAACTTCATCAAGGCCAAACCCAACTTTCTTTGCACTTGTATCATATGATCCTAAATTTAAAGCTGACTGCTTCTTGATTTCCTCTTCCACTAACGAAGGACCTTGATCTGAAGATCCAACCACAAGGGTATTTTGTCCATCTTCTGAAGGGGCCAGAGAAGCCAGTCTTGAAACCTGAGACCCTGCAATACTGTAAAGAGAACAAGATGAATTGAATAACTTGCACCTGAGTACTTACAAAGCTACAGAATAAGTACTTCTAAGGTTTCAAGTTTTCTTTTCAGCCTCGGCATATGCTACTTGTTTTTTTTAGATAAGTCCTGCTCCTCTACATTGCACTGAGCCACTGAGACTATTTTCATTTATACATCAATTTTTTTTTATTTTTGCTAAAATAATAAGTATCAAAGAAACAGAGAGAAAGTAGTTTATATTGGGAAGGCAGAGAGAAGCACTACTAATCGAACACTATCCATTAAGAAGGCCATTTTACCTGGCAAAACTGAACATAATCAGTTTCCCCTCAAGTGTCAAGCATACAAGAACACAATGTGGTGACAGTTCTCTCTCCTCCTCGCCTCCAATCTTGACCGATATATTTTCAGAAACTGAAGTTTTATCCATGCAAAGCCCGAGGACCAAGTTGTCATCCCCATTTTCTGAAATTGATAAAAAGAAACAAGGAAAGAAAACTTAGACAAGGTTGAAAAAAGACACTGCCTACGACATAAGATAACCACAGGAAATAGTTCCAAATTCCCTTCTAAAAATCTTAAAGCACATAAACCCAAGGGGTTTGGGGCATTTTGCACCCGGAAGTTTGGGATTAGTTGCAAATTGCACCTTATTTCAAACTTGAGAAAATGCACCGGATTTAGTTGTTGTTGCAAATTATACCCAATCATTAATCTTGATTTCCAATTTTTCTCATTTTAATTTAATTTTGTATTCTTGTTGTTATATTGAAATTTAGAAAGAATTTAACTTTAAGTAAAGACCACGTAAATTATGAATTTTGTTATGAAAATCAGCTTAGTATTTAATAGTGTTTTCAACTAGTTACCTTAACACTTAGCAATAATATCTTCAATATCAAAACCATTCTATTTACTAAGTACACATAGGCAAAAAATAGAACAAAAATTTAATAAAAAGGAAAGAAAGAAAAAAAATATAGCAATTGAATAACTATACATTGAGGTACTATGGTAATTTACAATTGAAAAATGGATCAGCAGTTTAGTCAAAATGTATTGAATAGAATTATTATTGATCCAAAATAGAGTTGTATAACCTTATGAAATTTTATTGAGGATTGGTGGTGGTAATTTTGTTGAGAAAAATTATATAAGTTTCATGTTAACAAAAATAAGATAGCCACAAAATTACTATTAGCTAAGCTTAATTATTTTGTGGGGTGATTCAGAATCAGAATTCAGGTGGTTTTAATTAAAATTATTTTCTTGCTAACATGGATATTAACTAGATCAAATTAAATGAAAAGATGGCTTTATAGATACACTTGGTTAAAGAATACAATTTGATACCAACAAAAAAAAAGTTTGAGGGTGTATTTTGATAAATTGGAAAGGTGGGGAACAAATTTGCAACTAACCCCAAAACCTGAGGAAAAATGCCACAAGCCCTAACCCAAAGCGTAAACAGAAATAGATCTGATTCAAAAGCCTATCTTTGACTCCCAAATGACAGTACAAACATTGTTTCTGATAATTCTTGGTATATTCACTCTTAAAGCATTTGCATAGTTAATTCTCTTATTCTATAACAAGACTATCTAATTATTTGATCTTCCACCTAGCATACTTATTCATCAGCTTCAGAGTATGTTAGAAGCAAGTAGCTAATTCAAAATTTTAATAAGTTTGTAAACATTAGACAAAAGGCTCGTTCACTATAAGTTTGTATCATTAGAGCTATAAAATTGCAGTTGACACCAGCAGTTGTACATCCAGCATTTTGGCAGGAAAGACCATGATGGCCAAATTTGGATTTCAAAATAACTTAGTTATGAGCAACACTGTCAATCATTCTAGGCAGTGTTTTGCAAATGTGCATGCACATTGCAAGTATATCTACATATACAATGTACCTTGGAGCTCAATTCTCGGAAGCCAATTGTCTCTCTCAATATCAACCATGGATACTTCATCATTTTCTTGTGACCAAGCAAACAAGATAATATGCTGTTCAGTGTTCTTCCTATTAGAAACAAAAGCAACCTCACTGCAAAAGGTTCAATAGAGTTCTGTGTTAGTTACCACTGCTGTTGCATATTATGCTGGTTAGTAATCTTTCTATTAAAAACAATGGCATATTCACAAATTAAAACTCTGAAAATGTTTTCCAATAATTGTGCAGGTGGAAGTAGCATCACACTTCATAGGGTACGGTATGGAGGGACAACTTCGGTGGCATTACATATAACCTTGCTAACAGCCAACATAAAACAATTTTATCTTCTTAAAAAAAAAATATTGCACTTAATGTGGAGCTGATAACACTTAAAACCAATAGTTCATCAGTACATGTCACATAATGAAGCTACGGTACTTAGACTCTTCATTCCACCTCAAGTACTCGGATTGGAATCCTTGACACTCCGACATGAATATGGACACTTGAAACTTCATTTTAGGCCTAAAACTTTATAATAAAATTTTAAAAACAGCCGAGTCCAGCACCTGAATACATTCTCATGTCCACATCTATAGCCAAGTCTGAGTAACATAGTTATGAAGAACAGATCTGAACAAACTACCACCATATTTCCTTGATTTTTGAAGTCAAAAGTACAATCATGTATCAAAGAGAAAAGAAGGCCTTAAAAATGACATGAAAAGAGCCATTAAAAGACAAGATTGGTAACACTCAAGAGTAAAGAGCATAGTTGAGCAAAGTTAAAAGGCATGATAGTACTGCCTATATCACTAAGGTGCACCAGAGCCTAAAATCTAGGGAGCTTCACAGTTAAGCGTGCCAAGCTAAGAGTAATATTGGAATTGGTACTAGGAGTCAATGACCTACCTCCCATAATTTTAGTTTCACATACATGTAGTTATGAACTAACCTTGTCAATCTACAGTCCAGTAAAATCCAATCGTTCCTCAACTGTTAGTTGCATAGAGACTGCCAAATTTTTAGCGCGTTTTTATTTATCGATTTTATAAAATCCAGGGTGTGACAAGATGATTGAAAGGGTGCTTATTCTTCCTTTGGCCGATAAGTGACGTATCGGCCTTTATGTATCGGTTTTTTAGGTTGCCGATATGTTACATACCGTTATGTCAAGGGGTATTCGAAAAGGCCGTTACATGGCCAAGACGACCGTTACATAGTCCGATACGGCTGATAAATAACCGATAGTTGGCCGATACAACCGATAGTTGGCCGATACAACCGATAAATGGCCGATACAACCGACATGACCGATACCAAAATTCACACCACGACAACCGCGATCCGACACGAAAAGCCCGTATCAGTCCGTTTCCACGATGTCACGACTGTTACCTCGATCACGACCGATACCGCGATTTTGAACCATGGTGGCATCACCTTTGCTAGTCCCTGGAAATTATTTCTCATAGATATATCACCTCCCTTCCTTTGGTCCAACTCAAGGTTAGTCTAGGTGATAAGAGATTTGATGTTCCTTTTTATGTTTTTCCCACATCTCTCTAGTCTTTCTTTGTATCACAACATGCCTTTTTTTTATCTTTATACCTTTGATGGTGTGTCCATCTCATGGAACTTCCATTTCGTGAGGAATGCTGATAATCAGGAACTTCACGAATTGTCTAGTTTGCTGCTTTTGCTCAATATATGTATTAGCTTTAAACAAGAACACTAGAGTTTGGGCTTTATTAGACACAAAAACTTTCTTGTAACTCATTTTTCCACAACCTGACTATTGTTCCAAACTTCCCCCTCCCTGAATCCTTTTACTGTTCCACAGTCCACACTGTGGAGCTAAACTGTTCAACTGAGTAACAGCAATGATATGCAACAGGGACAAAGGCCATATTGGTAGATATTGTTTGATGCTAGTGTTAGGTGTTTCCAAAGTGGGAGGCAAACAAGCATTTGTTTCTTCATTAACCGCTTGCATGAAGATATGGATGTGGTTATTTAGACCACAGGTTTGTCCTCGAGTTTATCAGTTATGTTCTAAATCAAAAAATAAAGCTTTGGTTATAGGAAGGAAAGTAAAATCTTATGGAGTTATGCAATTTTCACAGTGGTATGGGGCATCTGACTGATCTGAGCAAAGAGGAACAATCTGATTGTTCAGGAACAATATATCCCAGAAGAACTGGTGTGGGGTAAAGTGGTGTACTTTGCATCACTGCTTCTAATCAATATACAACGAGAGGAGGGCTCTGTTATTTTGATATTGATGACATTTTGTCCTGCCTGGCTCCCTCTCGTAATCCTTTACTACATCAATTCAATTTTTCTATATCTGAAAAATGTTTAATCCTATCAATTTCTCTTTTTCTAGGATCCTTACAGCCATCAACATTCCAATTCCCAAGAGAGAAACCATGCCCCAATGTGTCAGTGTCACTGGCCCTTGCTCATGTTTCACTAATGCCTAGGCAGAGACAATTTCTCTCTACCTTCAATGAATAATTGAAAGTGGATCGAACAGAACAGTTGGTTAGGTTTACTTCAAAGCTTATAGTTTGGGTTCTGATCAGTGTTTTAGTTAATTCCCAAGTCTAAAACAACAAGGAAATGAGTTTACAAGTGGACTTACCAGAGTTCCAAATATTTCATGAATAGATGTGGTCCACATCCATATGGCACAATATCATCAACAATGCATGGAAAAAGATCACTAAAAGACACTGCAACAAGCTTTGAAGAACCCTGCATTGAATTAAATAAAAACACTCCAAAATCAGCATGGAGAACAAAATGATTCCCACACCATCCCACTCTTCCCAGTGAACAAATAAATAAACAAGCATTTGTTTAGTGCCTATACAATGCGCGGTTTTATCTAAAACTATTGGCCACATATACCCATAACAAAAATATACTGTACGGTATGTCTTAACATAAATAAATATGTGTGTGTGTATGTGTGTGTGTTCTTGCTAATTTAATTCAGTTATGCATTAAATGTGTAATGTACAAATTTTCACAAAAATTATTGACCCAAAAAAATATATATATTATAAAACAATTAGGAAATGTTATAAGTAAACCAAATATTCAGAATTTAAATAATATTTTAAAATATAATGTTTAAAATTTAGTTGTAGTATGGGATCTTATTATCTCAGTCTATTTACATATAGGACAAATTATCATAATTAGCTATAACATAACACAATATTGCATAAACTAAGCGTAAAGACCTTCATATAAGAGGGAAACTCATTGTCAATTAATGGTGTAGGATAAGATAAAAGGTATCTTGATTTAGCACTCAATAAATGGACACACTAGTGTCGTGAATTTAGATAAGAAAAATATATTGATACATCAAGATAAATTTAATTGACTTGTGGTTGGTTGCTATAGGTA
This sequence comes from Mesembryanthemum crystallinum, assembly GCA_030267885.1. Taxonomy (NCBI): domain Eukaryota; kingdom Viridiplantae; phylum Streptophyta; class Magnoliopsida; order Caryophyllales; family Aizoaceae; genus Mesembryanthemum; species Mesembryanthemum crystallinum. Next base: position 25,540 of record BSSO01000481.1, read on the forward strand.
GTTATTTAATAATATTCGAGTAGAATTTCTTCAATTAGAAGATTAATTAGTATACAAAATAAACATTAGCACGTGGGAATAAATATAGATATCGTTCAAGAGATTTAAAGGTAAACGAATACTGTTTTAGGCAGGAAAATATTTCACAAGTGACCACCATGTGTACATTGCTCAGTTTTAGTATAATGTATATAGACTTCACACCTACATAGACAGCGAATTTCCATCCTCTCAAAAGTCAAGCTGGAAATTTACCATAATTGCATGTGAGCTCGACTTGATTAGGTAATCCGGGAATTACGTGAGATTAGTATTCTGAAGCATAGCATGCCAATACCAATATTAACACTACTATTTTTATGCATTAGATAAAAGATATTACAGGGTGTAAAGGAAACATCACATGCCCCCACGCCTCTCACTGCAGGAGAAGAGAAATCAAGGCTTTCTATATGAATGACAAATCATTAAGCTGGACTCAACATGAAATTGGTTGAAATTATGAACTGGCTTTCTACACCCACCTTCTTTGAAATTATCGGTTGTCCACACTCCACGATGCACTTATTTGTGCCTTCTTCTCTGTGGAGGGGGGCTCCTGGGACCTACACTTTCGGCGGGCACCCTATGATTGGGAGATGGAGGAGATTATTGCCTTAACTACTGTTTTGGACTCTAGTCTTCCTACGAGTTCTAATGATTCCAGGGTTTGGGTCGCGGATTCATCGGGGGCCTTCTCTTGCAAGTCCTTCCTTCATCATCTTAGCCTTCCACCACAATATCCTTCTTTCCCTATTACCACCTTTATTTGGAAGTCTAAGGTGCCCCTGAAAGTGCGCACCTTTGTTTGGACCTTGGCATTAGATAGGATCAATACCCATGATGTGTCGCAAAGGCACCAACCTGGTTGGGCTCTCTCTCCGGATCAGTGTGTTATGTGCCATCGAGATGGGGAAACGTCCTCTCACCTATTTTTGCATTGTGGCTTCGCGAGGTCACTTTGGCATCGCCTATTTGGGGTCAAGGGGGAGTGTTTTGTTAGCCCCGCGGATATTGTCCAGCTCATGCAGATTCGATATGTTGGATTGGGGAGGGGTAAGGAGCACAAGCTACTTTGGAGATGCACTCTTTTCGCACTTTTTTGGTGTCTTTGGCGAGAGCGCAATCCCGTATCTTTACCGGGACTTTTAGGCCAATAGATTTTGTTTGGGGCCGTATAGTGTATATGGCTTCTCTATGGGCCAAGGAGGCGGGTAATTTTAAGGGGATCACCCTTACTGACATTCAACGTCATTGGGGTGATGTGTAATTAGCTTTCTTTCGAGGACTCCTTGTCCTCCTATTCTGTACAACACTCTCTTTGATTAATACAATACTCTTTTATTTATCAAAAAAAAGTAATTGTATTAATAACAACCTCCACAGGAAATGGATCAATCTGTAATTGTTTCTTTATTTGGTTGACATCTTGTCCTCTGCTGCTGTATTTTTTCTCAGATTGAAAAATATACTTCCTTCTTCTAGGGCAAAAGAAAAGAAAAGAAAAAGAAAAACTTTTCAACAAGATTGAGCGTGGTGACATAACTCTGACTCAGCTTATCAAGAAATCACCAGACACCGAAATGGGATACCTAAAAGTGGAAATGAAGAATCACGCAAAAGCCATTTTTTATGCTAAGTAACCTTTGAAATCATGCAAAAACGGGCGTCATGTCCAATTTCCGACACATGTCGGAAACGAACACACGAACCCTCCCAATGCATCAAAAATCACCACCATATTTACTATGTTTGTCTTCCACTCTCTTCCATAATCAATGGAGTCTCAAACCCAATTTGCATGTATAGAAACCCATCAGGACCTTCTTTCTTTTCTTATTTTAAGTCATCTCCATTCCTTATCTTCACTAAGTAGCTTTGTGATTGTAAAACCAATCAATATAAAGCATCAATAGACAAGTATTTTTTTTATTTTTATTTTTAGATGAAGAGCATCAATAGACAAGTATACAAATAGAAAGAGTGAAAATTTTCAATTAAGAATCTTCTAAGAGAAGAAAAGTGTCCTTATGGCCAGCCTTCATGCATGCTCATCAAACCTTACGAGGTTTCCATCAAATATACCTAAATAAAAACATTAAATCACTAGCTCAATTGCTTCAACTTGGGCTTTCTAACATGAGTAGGTGGGAAATTTTAATTTAGAGCACAGACAATGAAGACTATAAAATGTGACCAAACACAAGAATTTTAAAACCATCAAATTGATCTACTTACATCTATGATTTTGCTGTCTTTACTTGTGATTACTTGAACAAAATAGTTTTCCTCCTTGCCATCTTCAGTTTGCTGAAGGCATCCAACAACAATACTGTTTGAACGAATCCACCTAATGCTATCCACTGCCATTACATGATCCAAGAATGAAACAAATAGTCACATATGTTAACCAAACATTTGCAGAAAGCAAAATGTCTTAACGTGATCAGATCTAGAATCAATGAGAAGCAAATTGATTTTATTTTTTTNACAGCATGTGACAAACACACAAACTAGTACTCCAATGCCCTATTAATATAGTTATATCTCAAACTATATTCCAATTTAACCAACAAAATGAAAGGAAGAACAACGCTTAAATTCAGGATACTAGAGAATTTCTTATACAATTGGATTTGAAAGTGTTTGCATTTTATAAAAGTTGAATTCTTAGTATTCAATAGCATATTTTACAAGAGTTAAAATAAGTTAATTTAAGAGTAATATTGAAAGATATTGTTTAAAATAATTTTTTGTTTTTCTAATCCTCAGGGGTTATACAACCTTAGGTGAGTGCTACAAGAGGATCTTTCCCAATCCCTCTGTAAATCTATCAGACACTCCAAGATAAACTATTATTAGCAAATTACCCCATTTTAGCCCACATTAATGCCTCTAAGAAAATTTAGATGTTGTAGTTTCATTCAGTCCACATACACCAGATCACACACCAAGCAAGCAGAGTCTTCAAGATGATCTTCTCCTCCCTACCCCAAAAGCTCTTATACTTTGAAAGTTTGACGTCAGATACGCGGACAAATCCAATTCTACCAATAGTCACATTTATATCCTCCAGGAGCAATGCTGCATGGAATGTGGAACGAGTTCCGCAAACCGGGATATGCCGGAACAGGGGACGATTTTGACCAGGTCAATCCGAGACGAGACCCGAGCATCAATATTGATCTCTAACAGATTAGGAGGGGAAGAAAGAGAGAGAAGAAGGTCAGATATTAAACACATACTAAAAATGAAGGGGGAGAAGAAAAGGATACAATTTAAAATAAAATAAACTTTCAGGGGAAGGACCAAAAAATAAAAGTTTTCTACAATCCCAATGATAAAACGTAGCATATCGTCCCATCTAATCCTACCCCTTCATTCTCAATTCTTAAAATTTACGAATCTCATCCCCGTTGTCCCACAACACTGTTCACAAGAATGAACGATGCAAATCGATGATCATTGGTCTCCCCAACCCTGTACCACAACACACAAATAGCCACCGAGATAACTTTTATGGGTCTTTGTCTTTGCTACAGATTGTTGGTATTAACTCTATTACGAGACATCCAAGAGAATGCACGAACCACGGAACTTTAAAGTCCCGCATGAACGAGCTAAGGGGGAAAGAGAATAAGGGATGCAATGAGAATCAGTACATGGCTGTTTGAGGAAGATGAAACTCTTCGATGCCCTCTCTTTATCGTTTCTTCCTTAATTCTAGTTTCTTTCGGTAAGAGAATGATTAATTAATAACCAATCCAAGTGATTACAAGGGGAGAACAAGAAGGCCTCCCAGTTCATAATCAAAACATTAAAGCCCACCCATTCCTTTGACAAAGAGATACCAAGAAAACCCTACTAAAAAAACCCATAAAGAAACAAACAAAGACTATTTTACCCCATACCAAAACATCCTGAAAAAACTGAATCCAGAAAGCCAGTTGTTCTTTCTTCTAAACACACCAAACCACTACAAATACTGCACACCTCCAACGTACCTTCCCCTCCTTCATAGACCCCCAGTCTCAAAAAAAATCTGAAACATCAACAACAAGTTTAAGGCAAGGCAGCAACCCCTAAAAACCCCAAAGCAACTACTGACACATACCCCATGCGGAAGTGCAGAAGGGAAGCTTTGCGATCTCTGGGACCAGACTATGTTAGTAAAATCCCAAAGACCCCGAACATTCCAACTAAGCACCTTCTTTCCTACAATTCCTATCCCCTAGACACTTTGCCCCTTCCTACCATCATGATAAATGGAATGAGCTCGTTGTTGAAGAACCCTTTCCACTTTCTTTTCCATTCTATCATAAACAAGACTGCAAGAAACTCCAACATTCACATACCTACCAGTGGGACTAATAAACTGCATTAAAAATTCTGGGGTAAGGACCATGGGTTGGTTGTCCCTCTCATTTCCTAGTGATTAAAGAATTAAAGTTCCCAGTTGAATCAGACTCCACTCGGCACAAAGTTTACATTGGGTCCTGTATCACCAACCCCACCAACTGACGGGGTGCCTTGTGCTGTGGCAGAATTACAGTCACAAGGCCCTGCAATCTCTCGCAAGAAAAGATCCTCAATCTCGACGAGCACCAACCTCGTGTACAAATAGATTCTCAATATGGAAAACACCAACCTAATGAGAAGAAGACACACATTGTGATCCCTACCGTTAACAAGTACAGTATTCACATCCCCCCCCCCCCCCCCCCACTTTTTCAAGCAGACCGGCCCAAATCTTCTTTATTTCCAGTTCTCCCTCTCCTCTTTCTAAACACCTCTCTCTTCCTGACTCTATCGTTTTGTTACCAAAACCCTAATTCGTTCCCTCTTACCACTGCTAATCTCTGACAAAAACAAATAATGTCACAGAGCAATAAGCTCTACTTGGTTCAAATGTAAGTACCCTTATGCGCGCGGCCAATGGGAGGTAGTTTAATCTAGACCCTAGGTGAGGAAGAGTTATCAACGTCTAATCAACACTAAGAGGTCAAGGGGACATAGCAACATAGAGGAAAATGATATTTCAACTGAAGATTGTATTGCGCGTCTACTGTCTATAGCAGTAATGAAGCTATCACAACACCTTGGAGGCTGACCGTAAGAATGTAAGTATATATAAATAGCTCAATAAGTGTTAGCTTATGATAGAAAGCTTTTTGCGTCCTCAACTCCATGTCTCCCATTAACAGCTACTGCAGTAAGACCACTCAATTGAAATTGCTTTGCCAAAATGCAAAACCCTTGGCAGTTTTCTGGGAGAGTTTTAGTAATTATGAAATTGACTTCAGGCATAGATGGAAGCAAGGTTGCTAAAAAAAATGTAAAAACAGCAAACCAATAGCACTTCTTTCTATAATTACGTTGTATATTTCATTATCAACATCAATGAAAAACACTAAGACCCCAAAGTTCNAAAAAAACAAAAAAAAAACACACACACACACCCCTTCTAGGAATGGTTGAGACTACCCACCCAATCATGTACCTGGCTAGAATTTCATGCTGAAAGTACTCCCAGCTATGTTACTCCATCCCTTATAGTATAAAACTCGAATAAAGCAACTCCTACACCCCACAAACAATAAAATCATAAAATCTTCTGGAGCTTGATACTCTTTAATCTACAATTCACACAAAATTCATGAAACCTAACATTTCTCACCTTGGACCAACAACAATCATGTGACAGTAAACAGATAATCTTAATGATACTCCTAAAGCCTACAATTAGCTCCCAACTGCTTAGTGCTTTCACATAAACATCTCATAAAAATTTGCAACTTCATAGATAGCATGGACATAATTTCCTGTTTCCAAGGGATTTCATTGGCTGTTGCCTGTCAATCATATAGCACATATTATGCCATCACAAGAAAGAATGACCAAGCAGAAGGAATTTATTGTCCTGGCTACTATAGAGAACTTAACACAGGCCAAATAACTTAGGCGCCGTTCGGGGTGGTTGCGAGTTGTAAGTTTTTGGTTTTGAAATTGATTTTCAAAACCAAAACGCGTTCAGCAAAATTGAGTTGAGTTTCGAGATTTTGATGAATTTGAAAACTCAACACCTAATTTTGAAAACCAAAAAAAGAGGTTTCATATTTTATGCTTTTAGTTGTAAAACCCTATTCTCTCTCTCCTCCCCTTAACTCTCTCGCCTGAATTTTCTCTCTCCTCCCCCTCTCTCTCTCTCCTCTGAGCTTTCTCTCTCCTCCCGTAGACTCTCTCTCTTCTCCCTCTCTCTTGGACTTTTTCTCTCCTCCCCTCTCTCTTTATCCCGTGAATTTTCATGTTGCTCACCATTTCTCTCTCCTCCCAATCATCTCTATTGGGCTATGCCCCATTTTCTCTCTCTTCCCAACTCCTCTCTCTCCTCGTTAAATCTGGGCCTTCTTTTGGATGCAGAGATGTTACTTGGAGAATTAGCATTCCATGAGGTTATTTTGCTCCAACAAAACTGAAATCTCAAAACTTAAAACTGGTTTTTGTTTTATAAATTTTGAAAACTTAAAACTAAAAACGTATCCAAACGGGGCCTTATGGTTACTCATTAAGATGGGGCTAGATGCCATTGTAGGTTTGCAGCCATCCAACAATTATCATGGTCGAACGAAAGAAATATTAGGTCCGAATTTTGTGTATATGCTTTTAATCAACTATATACTTAAATGGCAAGTAGAACAGGAATGCAGAATACCTTTTATAGAGCAGCTGGCTATTTTGTCACCCATCCACGAGCTCAATGGAAGTAAAACACGCAATATTTCCTCGAACTTTGTGGACAAAATTCTAAGAATGTTCTTTCTGGCAACAGCAAGTAAATTTCCATCAACGCTCCTTCCAACTACATAAAGTTACAAGTCAGATCAGAAAAACTACGCTACAAATGAGAGAATTTAATCTTAGTGAAGGTAACATGGTTAAAGGAAGGATGAACATGTTGATATCAATCAGGAAAAAAAATACACATCACTCAAGACAAGTACTGATTATGTTGATCATCCATTACATCAAAGACTCAGATCCAAATCAAGGAGTGTTGTGTTAACAGCTGAGCACCAGCATGAATTCTTCCAATTCACAAGCTTTTGAGTACATAAAACATACCACTTGACCAGAAATAACCTCCTAGAGCCTACCCCAAGGAAATGGAATCCAGTTCCATTTCGAAAACAAAAAGTCTGCTATCAATATCCCAATCTGAAAGAGCAACAACACACACTCACAGACACATATAAACACAAATATCTGACTTTCAGAAAAAAA
>BSSO01000482.1:0-32855 GCA_030267885.1 Mesembryanthemum crystallinum
TAAGGGAAAGGCCTGTAAAATACTTTGTCGTTGTGTAATTAAGGCAAGTAAGGGTATATCAGTCATTTTACAATGCCTCCATACATTAACTAAGTCAAATAGTAAAAAAAACCCTATTGGAAAGGAGCTCCGTCAACCATTAGGTTACAGAAAACGTTAAAGTCAAAGTTCAGGGGTACCACTTGCATTATTGGAAAAGCGTGGACACCACTGGCATTAGGCCAAAGTTCAGGGGTACCACAGGAAATTTCCGATAAAGAAAAATAAATAAATTTGCTGAGGTACAACATAATTAACAATAATACAAAATCAATCCAAGTTTTTGTTATTTATCAATTTTATTCTAATAATAACGTAAAATTAGCTAATTGTGCTATAAATCAATTCAAATAAACACACCAATTCTAGAGCTAAATATGCTAAGAAAAACCATTATGATATCTAAATACTGTATCAATTATCGAAGCAATTCTCAATTTAGACATAATTTGAGAGAATCAAACCCTAATTCCAATTTCAATTGACATATCGAAACCCTAGAACTAAGCTTCGCAAAAGAAATTAAGGGAAGAAGGAAAAAATACCGTCGATGAGGATCTGAGAGGCTGCCGGCGTGACGAGGCCGGCGTGTGCTGGGGTGATGGGAACACTTGAGTGAGCTGATTAATGGCGAGGCTGAGCAATTCGAAGAGAGAGATTAGGGTTTTGCAGAGATGAGGGATAGAGAGGTCGAACGACGAAAGGAGAGAGAGGGAGATTGAAAACCTTACTGACACCCTTTCGCAATTCCTTGGCAGAGAGAGAAAAAGAGGGAGAGAGAGGAAGTATCGTGAGAAGCCTGAGAAAGGATGGATAGAAAGGTAACGTGGTTCTTGTTTTCTTTTTCTATTTTTATTTCTATTTTTATTTTTATTATTTTTGGGCCATGTTTTTCTCTCTTCAACACTCCTATTTCTTTAAAAAAAAAAACAAAAACAAAACTTCAATTTTAATAAGAACTAAATAATTCAGTTGGGTAAATTAATCATTGATGAGATCCTAGCCTAGTGGTTAAGATTGAGACCCTAACTACATTAGGTCCTAAGTAAATTTCTTGTACCTCCCTTATGTAGAGGAGGGAAAAGTGTTACTTAATTATTTCACCTCGTATATAAGATCCCCTCATATAAATTTTTGTTATTCTTTAATAAAAATTCTCTATAAAATTATGTCTCTATATAGGATCAAATAAGCAATTTCGTGCTAATGGAATAGATCAAAACAAAGATTTACATTGCGGTTAGTTCAAGAAAATGAAAACAAGTTTCTTTTTCGAATGTTTTCTTGGAATTTTAGCTACAAAGTTGGAAAACCGTGTTCTCCAATGTGAAAAAGTAAATGAGAATATAATCAGAGTCACTCTTGAGCTAAACTACCCTAAGTAGTAGTTCAAAAGATAGAAAAAACTTCACAATCATATTCAAAATTTACCAATCAAAAAGGACCATAACATTGATCCTTTGTGACAATGACATGTTCTATTTCTTTAGCTCCTTCCAACTAGAACATCTTTATAAGGGGTAGTGACAGCCGGTATCTTAGGCTCGGGCACTTGTAATTTACGAGTTGTGAGATTCTCCTCGATAATTAGAGGGATTTGGCCGTCTCTCTCTCGAACCAATCTTTCTTGAGCCCCTCCACGCAGCTTCTCTAAGCGTAGCCCGTTGATTTGCTGCATCTTGAACACCTTCACTACGTTCATCAACCCTCCTATGAACAAGAATAAGCTCCCAAATATTCCCAACCACACCCAAGTTTTACCCTGCATTGAAGGAAGACATGTAAATCCAAGTTCCAGACTGGCATTCAAATTGAACTTAATCAATTGACTAGTTTTTATAACAGCAAGGCCATACCTACAACCTACTCTATAATAAAGTGCAGCTAAAACAAGACCTTAATAGTTTACTAATGCATCAGTTAAATTTCCACATGATCACTTGGGATGTTATATTGCATATGATGATCTGAACACCTATCCTCTATCAATTCAAGCCTGTTGATTAACTAGTACAAATCACAATTTCCATACAACTTTAAATTTTCTTGGCTACCAATTCCCCTGGCTACTGTATATACTTATGAAGATTACTGCTCACATAAATAAATACATGGCTTGTTATAATGACGAAAATTTATAAAGTTATGTCGATATGATCAAGTAAGGATTCATATTTTCTCTTTTCTCTTTTGTGGTTGGTGTATATAATTATGAAGTCAATGCTACTTCAGTTTATGGAGCTAGTTATTAACAAGTAACAGAGGACACCGTGGTGAAATGGTGATATGCTTATATGCAGAACCTACTTGAAATAATTCATGTGATGCTTATAGTAAAGAAGGGGCTTACAAGTAACAAGAGACCATGGTGAATCCATCTTGCACATTGCTCGTGTCTATTGATAATCGCACCCACCAGGAACAATACGCTTCCCATCAAGAAGGGAATGTGAACGCTCTCTTGCAATATTTGAACATGTCCATCTGCTCGTTCATAAATTTGGCAGGAATTATGTATTGAGCCAATCAACCACAATACTGGTCCAGCTATTAGCATATTCAACGCATGATTTTCCAACTTGTAATAACCAAGCCCTTTTTCTTCCTGCAAGCAGTAGATTTTTTAGCAACATTGGCATTCACAGTAATGTTATTGTTTAAATATTTATACATTTTCTGAGATATGATCTCATACATATCAGACGAGGGCTAAATGCCTTGATGACCCATTCCACTAGCCCGATGGTTATCAATAGTATAATATTACTATAGATGTAGAGAGAAAAGACGGTAGTCACTTTAGGCTCTGCACTGACTACTAGTAGCTAGTAATGAGATTCTTGTGGTTGTAACTAATTTGAATATGTAGCCCAAGTTAAAACCCATCTTAGTTAAACTTACCTAAATGAACGATGTATAGTTTTCCCTCTCTGATTCAAAAATATTGGATGCAAATTTGACTTTTGATCATACTGCCTAAAAGAATTCCAACTCTAATTTCTTCCTAGGGTCGTATTGATAAAAGATAAAAATTGCTATAACCATGATGAAGATGTTCTCTAACTACACTCCTATTATAACCCTTCCATATCGTGAATTTTTCCTATATGACTTTCTTTGGGGAGAACAAAGCATGAAAGCTCACTTCATTGTACATAGTAGGCCTAGGAAATTATCAAATTCACTCAATTTATCATGTCATTCATGAATCCAACCAATCATTTGTTAGAATGTTTATATACATTGTCTGATATTTGCCTTGAAAACTAGGAATGCATCTACAAAAAGCACATAAATTGGTTGGATACAGATTCATATAATAATTTCCATTAGATAAAGGTGTTGCCATTATATTTTAGTGGCTCAACATTCATCTTTTGCTATACTTCAGAACAACTATGCATATGGGATATGGTGGTGAAACTGCTGAGTTGTAATTGGTTGACAAAAATTGCAGGCAGTGAGACTTTCCAGGAAACTAATTCTACTTATCCCATGATTGAGGAAGTAGTAAAACCTTTTTTTGGTCCTAAGGAGGCAGAGCCTAACATTAGCTCATAATTAAACGAGGGAAAAAACACCAAGAAGTCTTGAGAAGCTAACGACGAAACTCCAAGGGGAGAGCTATCATAGTAGCTAGTGAACTCCTACATCAAGCTTCGTTGCCTTGTTAGCAAGAGCATCCGCCACGGCATTTCCTCAGCTTAGTAAATCTTTGTGCAAGAAGTTTGATTACCAATTAAACAACAATTGAAATTTCTCAAGAAGTTCTTAATTTTTAGACAATGCAACTTCCTGGGAATTCCCGAGTTAAACCAAATGACCAGTAAACCAAAAGAACCTTGGGGCCTTACTCCCATTCATAGTGCTCTCGATACTAATAATTAATGTTCAGGTCCGAATGTGGATATCAGATGAGATCTTCACCCAAAAACATGAAAATTTACAATTCTACCTAGTGATCATAGCCCATTACCCACATTGGCACATTGCTAGTTTGGATAGTGAAAAGGGAGAAAATCCACGGCTACATGGGAACACCAACCAAACTAAACAAAATAATGCAGTTACATCTAATTGCGCTGAATAAACGTCTCACTGACCACCATTTAGTAGTTAATCTTAACAAAAATCCATGCCGTAGACACGAAAAACAGAGGCGTCATTGAACCCGAAAACCAACCAAATCAAATTTGCACTATATATTAAGATTACCCAACCCGAACCTGAACTAACCCTCAGGATACTAGTATACTAGTAATAGCAATTTATAGAACTAGTATTGATAATGTCAGTTTTTGGTTCAAAGGATACACAAAGGCCAATACAAGGACCCAACGTAAGGGCTCAGTTTTAACCACTAGGCCAAGACCTCGTTAATATCACTAAGTGGTGGTGATAAAAAGCGTACCTGAATGAAAAGGAACAAAATAGCCAAGAAAGAAACAAGACAACCCAAAGCCTGAACAAGAGGAGAAGCGAACTCAACGAGAGCAAGCTGAGTATCATACTCCATCAACGCAACCCGATAATCGATTCCGGCGAGGTGCGCCACCAGATCATGAACATTGACTCCGGCGATGAGGACCAACGCTATCAGAAGAAGAACCAGGCCCGATTTGGGCTCCCTCGAGAGTTGGGCCACAAAACCCATCAACAAAACCACCGTTGAGAACACATATAGCCCGGCATTCATGTACTCGGCCCGGTGTCGCACCAGTCTCGGCCCGTACATCCGGCTCTCCCTTGCACTCGCTAGCTTCACCATTTTTGATTGAAAGTAAAAATGGATTTTTGGTTTGATTGTAGTAGGATGAATTGTGTTTTTTTGATTGAAAGAGATTTTTGGTGGTGGAAGAAGAATTAGTCAGGGAAGTTTTGCAGTGAGGTGAGGAAGAAGAGGGAGACAATTGGGTACGTGTCTTTATGCATGGAAGTTAGGGATGATTCTGTACAAGTGGCGGGTTTTTATTGATCATATGACACGTGGCTTTCTCCGGGTTTCTTTTTGTTTTTCTTATTTTGATTTTGACCTTTTGGGGGGTGCGATCGAGGGGAAAGGGGTACTTGTTCTGTTTTGAAGAGGGTAGTAGTAAGTCGGGCAATGAATAATTGAGTATGGGTTTGTGTGCTAAATTTGTTTGCTTATGCTTGATGTTATGAGAGAGGTGCCTATGTGTTCCTGCCCCTAACGTGCGTCTAATTATTTTTAAAATTCTTGCATCTCAGTTGTACATATCTTGGAAGGTACATAGTAGAGTTGGTTATAGTGTTGAATTTAATGATACTATATAGTATAAGTTTAGTACGCACTGTTAAGAAAAAATTTCAAAGTGTATCAGATGTCTACGGAAAGGTTAACCTTTCTAAAACTGCAGAAAGGGGCTACATTGTATGATAGGTCCCGGCTTAAAGATGCGCCTCGACTTATTTGTAAGTTTAGCTTCCCACTATGAGTAGAATGCCAACTGCGCTTTAGGTCCTTCTTTTGAGGGAATGCTTAGATCTTTAGCATGACCTTCATGGAAGAACAAATATGACTATAGGGGGTGTTTCCCGAGAACACCCCTCCGACGATCAAGTTAGTACAACTTGTAATAGAAGATAATGCAACTTGCGTGGGGAAGTTGATATCAGAGGAGATACTTGTTGAGGACAGGGACAAGTTGAGGGTCAAGGATTATATGTGTAATGTAGGGAAGAGAAGTATGAAAGAAGAACAATATAGTTTTGCCCCCGTGGCCCGTGGGGTATGAGATGTATTAATAGGCAATGTCTCATTCTCTGAGGGCCAACCTTAGCTTTCTGATGCAGTGGCTTGGGGCCTACAAAGGAAGAGTGTTGAAGCGCATATCTTCGCCCTTCGGTAGTCTGTAATTCTGTATAAGCGTCTATCACGATTCACGGTTTGACAGTGTGCGAGGATTTATTAGGGCTTTGGCCCATGTGGATGTGGGTACACCTCAGACGATATACTCTTCCGCGAGCCATAAATGATGTATTCATGTATCACTCACTATACTTAGTGGTTGCGTGTTATCATAAAAGATACTCCTAATTTGGCTAATTGTCACTGAGATAGATCATACTGTACTTCATTTTGTTCCAACATTATAGGCACCCATCAATGGCCGAGAAAACAAACCAGAGAATGACAGCTCCAACATTATGACTGGAGGGAGAAAGAGGAAAGAGGGAGAGGGAGAGTGAAGAAGGCGGCTTTTCATTTATATCTCCTTTGATCGTTTTGTTCTTCCTCATAGGCCTATGTACACATTGTTGGGGACGAAATGTTCACGAGAAATTGCATCAATAGAAGCTGGAAACACAAAGGCTGGAAGAATTTGATGATAAATTTCTCAACTTTTCCGCAAAACCCACCAACCCAAGTATGTGATATAGTCGCTATCAACACTGAGATCACTAGGTACGCGAAAGAGGGCAAATTGGAAGTTGCCCGCCAACTGTTCGACGGAATGCCTAGGCGAACTGTTGTTAGCTGGAACACCCTGCTTACTGGGTATTCCAAGTGGGGTTTATACAGTGAAGCACTTAATTTAGTTTATGCAATGCATCGTAGCTCAGTGAAGCTCAATCAGACGACGTTCTTGATGGCACTAAGCGTGTGTGCTCATTCTCAGTCCTTAAGTGTTGGCAAACAGGTGCATTCCCTTGTTTTGAAATCAGGGTTCGAGAGTTTTGAGATAGTAGGGAGTACATTGCTGCATTTTTATGCAAGTTGCTCTCGGATATGTGAAGCGCGGATTGTGTTTGATGAGTTATCTGGAAGTAATCCTAAGGTTTGGAGTACCTTGCTTGTGGGTTATGTGCAGTGTAATATGATGGATGATGCTTTGGAGATTTTTATGAGAATGCCTTCCCAGGATGTTCTTTCTTGGACTACGTTGATTTCAGGTTATTCGAAGTCTGATGGAGGTTCCGAGAAGGCACTGCAGCTGTTTAAAAAGATGAGAGGGATTGGAGAAGTAATGCCGAATGAGTTTACTCTGGATTGTGTGTTAAGGGTGTGTGAGAGACTAGAATTTTTGAGTCTAGGACAGGTTGTTCATGGGCTTGTTATTAATTGTGGGTTTGAACAAGATCAATCTATTGGAAGCGCGCTCATTGATTTATATTGCACTTGTCAAGTTTTCAATGATGGTAAAAGAGTTTTTGAGGAACTAGGAAGCCCATCTGTAGATGTTTCAAATTCACTTATTGGTGGATACATCTCCATGGGTAAGATTGAGGATGCTGAGCTAATGTTCAACAGAAAGGAGGAGAGAAATCCAGTGTCATATAATATGATGATCAAAGGGTATGCCATATGTGGGAGGATTGATGCTGCAAAAGATTTGTTTGACAAAATGCCTCTAAAAACTATTGTTTCGGTCAATACTATGATTTCAGTTTACTGTGAAATTGGTGAAGTTGACAATGCTCTTAAACTTTTTGAATCAGCAAGTGGTGAGAGAGATTCTGTCACGTGGAATTCGATGATTTCAGGTCTTGCACAAAATGATCACCATGAAGACGCTATAAACCTATACATGGCGATGCATAGATTGTCAATAGAAAGAACTAGATCTACATTCTCTAGCTTAATTCATGCTTGTTCATGCCTTGGATCTCTTCAACAGGGCATATTGATTCATGCTCATTTGATTAAAACACCCTTCCTGACAAATGTCTATGTCGGGACATCTTTGGTAGATATGTATGCCAAATGTGGGAGCATTTCTGATGCCCAAAAATCATTTGATTGCATGTCTTTACCCAATGTTGCTGCTTGGACAGCATTGATTAATGGCTATGCACACCATGGGCTTGGCTCCAAGGCATATGTACTTTTTCAACAGATGTTACAACAAGGAATAAACCCAAATGGAGCTACTTTTGTTGGAATATTGTCTGCCTGTGGACGTGCTGTCTTGGTCAATGAGGGGATGCAAATTTTCCACTCCATGAGAAACTGCTATGGTGTAACTCCAACTTTAGCGCACTATGCTTGTGTTGTGGATCTTCTTGGTCGGGCAGGCCATCTGCAAGAAGCTGAGCAGTTTATCAGAGACATGCAAATAGAAGTCGATGCTGTTATCTGGGGAGCTTTACTTAGTGCTTGTTGGTTTTGGATGGATATAGAAGTTGGTCAGAGGGCTGCCGAAAAATTGTTAACATTGGATCCCAAATCTACATCTGCTTATATCCTTTTATCTAATATATACGCTAGATTTGGGAGGTGGGCCGAGAAAATGAGTCTGAGGAAGAATCTGAGAGGCTTGGAGGAAAAGAAGGATCCTGGCTGCAGTTGGATTGAATTTAACAATAGTGTTCATATATTTTCCGTTGAAGATAGATTCCATCCACATTGTGATTCAATTTATGCAACCTTGGATAGCTTGATCAAAAATGTGAACCAGAGAGTTCAACTTGATCATGTTTGTACTCTAATGACAGAAACTAATGAATCTGGTGCTTTATGTTTTGACTGCTGATCCCATATCAATGAGTACATATACGATATCCTATGAGATGATTATCATGCTGCCATTATATTTGCGTGCAGAAATATGAGTCTTTAATTTTTCTTGTGAATTTTTTTTGGGTCTTGCTAATGGCTGTTATGCATTTTCCAGTACCTGTCAATATCTAATTCCAGGGATCAGCTTTTCTATATTCTTTTCTCTTACAATATAATTATACTTGTCATGTCATAATTGATAATTCCTTGCTATAAAATATGTTCATTTTTATCTTCTCATAGCAAAACAAGTTGCATAGCTATAACTCTATTTTTCCAGAGAATGTGCCACTGTAGAAGTTTTGATGCCAATTGGTTCATACCCTGGTATTTATGAGCAATTGCCATCCACTAATACACTTCACTAAACCTTGCACGTCTCATCAGCACATATGCATGTCTGCATAATATATTTGACTACTCAAAAAACAAGTATGTTAAAGAGAAAAGTCAGCTTGCGTTATAACTGAGCAGAGTACCATGTCTTGAAACAGCGACTGCAGAAAGTACTGAAGTAGCTAAGGGAGTATGGGACTAAGAAAACAGTTTTCATTAGTGGCCAGGCAGCACAAGATGTGACTATTTTGGAGCCAAGTACAGGTAAAAGATTCTTTCTTCCTTTTCTCTTTTCTATTTTATTGACGGAGAGGGCTTGGCGATTACATACAAATTCTTCAATGATTTGTTGTACATTTCCAACCTGCATTGACACAGTGCAGCATATGCAGATAACATATGCTGAAGATCTGAATGTGTTGTTCAACTTTTGGTATCAATGTAGCTGTCAATTACCAGCTGCACCTCTTTTGACTCCTCATTGTTCTTCTCTAAGTCCTGTTTGTTTGTTTCTTCCATTTTTTCTCCTTTTCTATATTTGCAGTAGAGCACCAGTTGTAGGATGCCCAAGGGAGCACCAACCAAATTAGGTGACTGCATATGTTCAGACCCGAGTTAGGGGAATGATAGTATTTACGAAGCATGTTATGATAATAAACTTTTGATGTTTATGATTGGTATTATAGGTTCCAGTTACTTATTACTGTGCATGTGCAAAAATGAACAGGTTGGAAAAGTTGAACTCCCAAACATAAAGAAAGAAGAAGAAGAAATCAGGGTCTGAAACTGTGAAAAGGTACAGTTTTATTCACAAACCGTGAGAAAGTAATCACGGCTCAGTAGTCCATAAGCCATCCAGAGGGAACTCGCTAGGAATGAGAAGAAAGATAGGTGAAACGGCATGAACTCCACACTTTTGGTTTCTATCACCTGCTTCTGCAGTAATGTAGCAAATTCAGCTGTTAATCTTTTGCATAGGCTCACAGACAGATGGATACAGAAGCAGGAAGATGACATACATGATGGAGCTGCAATAAAATCTAGAAGAGTAAGTTATATGATATTCTTTTTCTATTGATTCATGCAATTGGAACTGATTGAAATTTCTACCAGGAGGCCTCCCCTTGAGTTTGTAAATCAGTCACAAGAAGGCGAAATACGAGCTATATGAAGAGTGAGATATAATTGACTCACCACAGCTACAAGAGGGGAACCATACATTGCTACAGAAGCTACCAGCCCTACACTCCCCACAAACACTTTCCGTTCATGATGTTCATGGAACCGAAAGGCAGAGATTAATGCAGTGATGCAGAACAGTGCAACAACAGGTAGGGTTGTCGCAGCAACTTTCATCTGCATCATCATGTCATGCAAATATTTCAGAATTTCTGTGCACATCATGACTTATGCTTGTTTTTTTTTTTAATAATTGATAAGTCATGACTTAACTGTTGTACGTGAAATAACATATATTTAGGTTCATATTCATTGATATTGCATGAAGTGTTTGGCTCCTATAAGTAGGAAGAGGTTAAAAGGATATCCAAAAAGTCTCACCTTTCCCCTTGGTGAAGTGAACCAGAGATAGATCAGGATAAAAGAGGACTCCAGCAGGACACCTAAGCCATTAATGGTGATGAGGGGGAAATTTTCCCAACCACAACTTACAACTGGTAAGCCATACCAAGTATAAAGGAGACAGTTCAGTAGAGCAACAATATACGGGATGCATGAAAACTCCTGAGTGCTCTTCTTCTTAGTGACTGTCGAAAATGTTAATCTGGGAAAACATCGAGTTTATAAGTTATAAGGTGAGTTTCCCATCTTCTAATGGATAAAGAATGAAAATAAAACAAATTCAAAGATATGGATAGGTGGAGTTTGAAGTACATTGGTGCTGCAAATAGTAGCATAGATGCTGCATTTCCTGCAAAAGAAAAGATGTTGCTAAATGTCAACTGTTCATTTATATATAGGGTTAAGTAAATTAGTAGTTACCCATTACTCCAACAGCTATACGCAGTTTATCCCCCATTGGAGAAAGGGTATTCGAGTTCTGGTTTCTCAGAGATTTAGTCTGAATTCACTGTGAACTGATTAGGATCCTTTTGTGGCTATATATAGTCGAAAATTAATTAAAGGTAGGCAATATAAAAGTTTGGGAGCTTCTTTATGTGTACTAAACTATGTGGATATATATTATTGTGGTTTACTCTAGAGCATTATCTGTCTTCTTTTAGTTATCCTAACTTTAAGCTTTTAGTATATAGTCCAACAAAAAACATAACGAGTTGTAGATAACCAACAATGGAATATCTTGTTATTCTATTTGAAAATACAACCTTCTATATCTATATACTTCTATCTATATCTATATACTTACTACAAAAACAGATGCCGGCGGACATCGACGATGTACACATGGCAGTCTCTTATGGAAAAAAATTCCCTCCAAAACCATTTAGGACATCATCTATAATATTTTCTTTTTTTACTTTTAGGTGATTAAATCTTATTTGCATTGAAATAGTAATTACTGGTACAATATTGTTACAGCTTTGACTTATCTTCTCCATGCATGTTTCTCTCAACCTCCCTTCTCTTACTGTTATTGGAATTTCTCAATCACCACACTATCTTCCTACTTCTTACGTGACCTATATTTCTCCCATAGTCACGCTTATGTGCAGATTGCATTTTATTAGTAGTTTTTGAATCTATATATTATTGAAATTATCTACATGGTAGATTTAGAAGTGATAAGAATATTTTGATATTGTTCATGAGTGTTGTTGAATTCATAATCAATTCATTAGAATCTGAATTATTTCAGTAGTCACAAATTCTATGTTGTAGAGGTTGTTTCAAAAGTTGCTTTTCTGATGAATGATTTTTGTTGCTGATGCAGGTAAATTAAACTGATATGCTCTTATCACTCCCAGCTTTCCCTCTCATCAATCTATTGTTGTCTCACCACGCTGAGTGGGTGTCAGCCATAGATGGTTAGTTACTCCATTTCAACATCTCAACTTTCAAATTTCATCACTATAAAATTGATTTTTCTTTTTATAGTCAGATTTTAAGTGGGTAATTTGTTTGGTACTTCAATGTCTCAGTAGCCAAATTATGAACATGATGAATATATGTATATGAGAAGAAAACAAAAGATGGATTGATTCTTTTGGGCTTAAAAATGTTTAGTTAATGTTTTGGTTAACATGGTCCATTGCACGGGTACTAACCTAGTTTAGAGTACTAAAGCTGTGAAGTTAGCTGTGAAGTTCATTTGTGAGATATTTGTCCTTTCAAATATGAGTGGCCATTAAGATGAATTTATCTAGCTTTACCCTCAATCGAATGTCAAAGACTAGAGATAAGTGAATTCTCTATGTCTATGTAAAAGCAGTTGGGAATTTATTAAATCTAGGCAGTCAGATAATTGCAGGAGTGCACAATGCACATAGAGCAATCTTTTAGCCAACCGAACAGTTGTGTATATGGGTTCATTCTGAAATTTCTTTTGTCAAATTATTGCCTGAGCTATTTAGGAAAGTAACTTGCTTAGTGGATTCTTTATGCCATTAATAGGCATGAAATTTAATTCTTATGATAGGAGGAAACGGAGGAATATTGGAATTAGCAAATGAACTTTTAAATTTATGTGGAAGGAGTGTAAGTTTCATCATACACTTGTTGAGAAGCTCGGGCTCGAGCTCAGTTTAAGTCCATTTATGATCATTCATTAAATAATACATAACGAACCAAGCTGAACTTGAACATGAAAACAGGGGATGCTCATTTATTTATGTTCATGAACAACTTGTTTATCGGTCGATTGTAAGCTCGTTCATGTCCATTTTCAAAGCTTGTGTAAAGTTCATTTATAGCTTGTACAATTCAAATTATAAATAATTCAATATATATGTGTTTGAGATATATCTTTTTCATTATTTGAGAAAAGAACACAAGCAAACTAACTTTTAGGTTTAGTTGAGGTTTTTGCAAGATCTTTTTGACTAAACAACTCACAGATAAACAACTTATTCATGAGCTCGTCTCATTGAATTTAAATAAGCAAAACACGAGCTTGTACTTGAGCTTGGTTAAGTTAAACGAGTTTGAACATAGGCACTACTCGGCTCGATCATTAAGCCTCTTCCTGTTTTGCCGTAAAAGGTTGTTTAGCCCATGCCATGAATACGCCGTCAATAGAAGTAGAAGGAGAATCGGTATAGACCTATGTATAAAGGACTAATCGAAATTCAGAGTATTTGGTACTTAGTTGCCCCTTTGCCCTAGTCCTAAGTCCTAACCATGTGGCTGGAATTAGATTCCCATCTGCATCAAATTGAGGTTGTGGTTACTTGTGGGTTTACTCATCTTCTTGACACTTATCCTAGCCTTGGGCTTAGTAGTAGGCTGGATAGAGGGCCTATCTTACCTTTCTAAAACCGGTTTTTTGAGAACCTAAAAAAGCATAAACACTTGAGATTTGTCTAGGATGGCAGAATATATATTATTTGAAAAGCAGGAAGAAAACAAATTTGTGTGTTGGTTATGTCAGCTCTGTCATCAGAAACCATGATGTGGTGTTGAAAAAAAGATATATTCTTTACATGATTCTGTTGAGCACACATCAGGTGTGGCTATGTACATCCTGATATAGATAATTGTAAATAATGCTAGGTTGCATCCAAAGTGTTATATACACTAAGCATTACTTGGGACTAACTTGATAATGACAATCTATTTGGGAAGGAAAAAAAGACTAGAGTAGAGTCATGGAGTTTCTCAAATGAGGAAACTCTATTGTATCACATCTGATTCTGATGGGAACATGGTGTCATGGTGAGATGCCCTTAACACTAGGCCGGCTTCATCCTTTCTCCTACCTCGGGACAGGCGGGTCTTCTTAATTATCTTTCCTGAGTCATAAGGGCAAACAATGCTCCATCCATCTGAAAAAAAATTGTAGCACTTCTAATAAGCTCTGATATTCTTTTATTTATTTATTTGGAATATTTTAAAACAATTCTTGAAGGATGCAATGCAGAAGGCAGTTGAACTTGTTCCTGTGAAGGGGAAAAGGACTGCTATTATTCTGACTTCTTAAACAGGAAAATAAGAGTATTATATCTTGGTCTGATAGTTCTGCAAATTATATGATGACAGAGGCTACCGATCTGACAGGGGCTGGACTTGTCTGAAGAATCAGCTATACTCAGATATCTATTGGAAAAAGCTCTGTAAGTCTGTATCTAGCAATTGAGTTACATGTGATGTGAGCATTCATGAAGCAAATAACATGTTCTTCCACCTATCTTTTTGGTTATGAAGAGGTACTATTCTTCTGAGGATTCTTGCATTCTTTGAAAAGTTTACAGTTTAAGACAGAGATGTTTGTATTCTTCGATATTTCACTGTGAACACTATCTCACCTATGTCTCAAATAGCTCTTTACCTTGTTAATATATGTATCACAATCAACTTTAAAGCTTCATGTCAAATATATTGTTTGACGATGCCATAATTACTCCATGATGATTATTTGAAGGGAAAATTTATCTACCAAGGATGCCACGCACATATGTTGTGTATCATTCTAACAAAGTGCAGGATTGGAAATTCATAACTGTGGCACCGCATTTGATTGAGGACATTACACGACCTATGTGGCATTATCCAATACTAGATAGAAATGCCTTCTTTAATCATGGGGCTCGGCCTGTGAACTCTGAAGCTTTACTCAACAGAAATTACTCAGCTCTGTGTCACAACTCACAGCACAATACAATTCAATACTCGTTTTGGATCTATGTTGCGGAAGTGTCATCTGATATAAGCGCAAAAGTGACTTCCACCATTTTAAGACGATTGGTGATCACTTAAATAGCTCACTCTGTCGTTTTTCTCTGTGTTTGAGGTCAGTTGCTCCATATCAATCTGATCTCTGTTGCCCCTCTGTCCTTAATACAGTATTTCATTAGTGGGGTTGAGTTGGGTACCAAAATTTGGTACATGATTTGTTATCTAATGCAGTTTTTTAGTCCATATATGTAAAATTTGGGGGTGTTTTTGGGTATTCTTTTTCAATTTTAGGTTGAAACAAGCTGTAAGATGCGTCATGCATACTTAGGAGAATTCTGGACGGACATCTGTTCCTGTAGTTAGTGTTGCATTAGCCATTAAGAGGGAACATTATCTCACTTCCCTTTCTATTCCTTTCTTTTCTTTGTTCCTGCTTGCTAATGACACAGTAGTGATGTATTACAAGTGCATTATCTGTGGAAAACAATAATCTATTTGGTTATTTTATTTTATTTTATTTTAGTCCACAGTTATTTTGGGAGTGGATTATATGCTTTTGCACCTCCTCTTGAATGGAGAGAAGTGCTAGTTGATGCCACTCGAAGAACCCCAATTGCTCTATGTGTCGTCGTTTCGTTGGTTTGAAATCCAACTTCGTTTGTCTGTATAGGCTGTATTATTTTTGAAACTTAAAATTATGTGATCAAAAAGTTTTGAGGTATTAAAAAGTTGTAATTATTAAAATTCATGTTCTTTACTAAATAGTTCTTTTAATAAAAAAAAAAGTTTTTAAGTTTTAAATAAATTGAGGAATAATATTGGTCAAAGATGTATCTTGGAGACTAGAAAATTAAAACTAGATACGTATATAGTAATATTGTTCACATATTGGTGGACCAAGCTACAAAATGAAATCAAAGCCCACTCATAGCAAAACACAACCCATACTCAGTAGGATATTGAATTGATAACTTCAACCCAATTTGTGTGGTTTCTAAGAATGATGTTGTGGATCTTCACTTGTTTAGAGACTGTAGAATTGCTGCTGAGGTGTGGGGATCTATGCTTCCCGTAAATCAACTTGATGCCACTCTATTCTTCTCTCTTAACTGGGATGATTGGCTCACCTTTAATTTGTTTAACAAAAGAGTGGTTACCTAAATTTGGAATTGCGGTGTGGCACTTCTGGTGTAATAAAAACAGGTCGGTGTTTAATGGTACACCCTTGATTACTCGTGTTGTAATACATATTATTCATTCTGATCTTGCAACTAGTTATTTGCCCCAAAAGATTGCTGGTACTTCTTATTCTATCAGGCAACCGGTGATATCTTGGCAAGCTCCTGCAACCTGCTGGTTTAAATCGAACATTGATGCAGCCCTTAGAGACTCGACTATTTTTTCTAGAGGTGGTGGATTGATGCGCACTCATGAAGGTGACTGGTTCTTGGATGGTAAAATCAAGTTTGTTACTTCTTCTCTACTGGCTGCTGAACTGTATGCACTTAGAGTGCGGTTGAAAGTGGCTTGGGAGTATCATTTATGCAATGTGGAAGCTGCGGTTGATGCCAAGGCCCTGTTAACAATGCTGGAGAAATCAACAGTTGGGAATCATGAGGCGTGTGCTTTGATAAGTGATGTCTTGGAGTTAAAATGGTAGGTCAAGTTGCAATACACAAGAAGAGAAGCAAATACTGTGGCGCACTTGCTGGCTCAGGAGGCTCTATTGATGCACCAGGCTGTGGATGTTCTTCATGAGGCTCCTAAGGTCGTGGAATTGGCTTTGCAAACTGACAAAAATAACTTATCCTTATTTTGTTTAATGAATGTGTTGCAGTATGGTATTTTTTTTAGGTTGTTTTAGGGTATGAACTGTATGGCTGGGTTACTGGGTTTTTAGTTTCGAATTGCATCCTTTTTTTTTTTTTTTTTTTCCAAAACAACCAACAACCAATGTCCTGTAACTAGTTACTTGAACGCAAGCATAGATATCAATATAATTGAACGCAATCATGCTGCATAAGTAATAATAATTGTCTTTAATTGAACTCAAGTATCATGCATAGATATTAATCCATAATAAAAAGCAAGAAAAATAGGCAAGCATCGCATCCTGCACAGATATTATAGAGTATATTTGAACGCAAGCATCATTGCATAATGCATCATGCAAGTTAGGGCTTGTAAGTCGTCAACTGCTACTCTACAAGTCACAACAAACTGCCCGTTGGTTAGGCCATTTATGTGTATCTGATGGTGACTGAATGTTAATGTTAAACATGTTTCCAAGTTTATACTTCACCATTTCATGATCTCTTACACTATGTATTTTAATATTATTTCCATGCCAAAGTCTCTCTGAAACTCGAAATTCATTGCTTTCTCTATTTCCTTGTTATTTCTTCGTTTTCAATCTTCCACTATTTTGTTTTTCCCTCATTCAATTAAACATGGGGAAAACGGAAGGCAAAACATCAGGCTCGAGTTCTGATCAAGGTAATAACAGAAGAACTCCCCTGGATTTTTTATTTTTTTTTTGTATTTTTTCCCATTTACTTCGTTACGAATCAATAATTAAGTTTGATGAATTTGTTTTCCTGCTCTTGATCTTTGTCTTTCTGTTATTTGGTAGAGGTAAGCAGCATGACTGAACAGGAAAAGGATATCATCTACAGAATGCATATGTTAGTTGGAGAAAGGTAATGTATACAATCTACCCCTATATTATCTCCAAATTCTGCAAATATAAATGCAGAAATTAAAGATGTATTTAGAAGGTATCAGCGGCGCTTATGCTTAGCATTGGCCAATAAAGGTGTTTAGAGTAGTATATAGCTCAGGGGCCGGAATGTTCTGCCCTCCAAAAGATCATTTCACTAATTTGTTCTTCGTTTTCATCCAATTGTCCAAATTAATGGTGCAGGTGGGATTTGATTGCTGGTAGGATTCCAGGCAGAACACCTGAAGAAATTGCACGGTTCTGGACAACAGAGCGCCAAGGATCACAGGAAAAAAAAAAAAAAAAAAAAAAAAGGATAGTAGATGAATCTTCAAAGTCTAAATAATATTGCTATTAAATGTAATATAGGAGAAATATGCTAAGATGAAGACGGAACTAGCAAAATGTTGATGTTCAAGATATAGCATGTGAACATATATAGAACATTTCATATGTAAGCTAAGCTCGAGAAACTAGTATACTCACCAGTTGAGTAACAGTTATAATACATCATCAATAACCAATTTGATTACAAAAAAGGCGAAGGCCGAGAAGTAGAAAAGAGATTACATGGTGATATTTACGTTGGGGGTATCCGCGATTATGAAATCCTAGCCTATAGTGCTCGAGTATGTCATATCTATGTTTGAGGTAAATCCATGGATGGTACTATAATACAACTTTTGGTATACATCACAATATATGACGACGGTTCCGATAAAACCGTGTGCATAGACATATGTACTGTGGTAATAGAAGGTGACCGGTGTGATCAGCATACATAACGACGAAGATAATCCATTCGAGTTGGATGCTTAAGCTTCAGAAGCGCCTTCATTTCGTGCTTCCTCACCATTTCTCTTGAAATATTCAGGTTCCCTGCGATTTCTCCCAATGTTCTGTCTCCTTTACCGTCAAGTCCATATCTTTGCCTGATCACCAAGCTCTCCTTGGGTTTCAAAGAGTCAAGCTGGAGACGGAATATTAGAAATTAGTTGCAAGATCAATTCCTGATTTATTAATCTAGACAAAAACCCTGTTCATTTCATCGTTTCCATACTATATTCATTTCAGTTTATATTTGCAACTTACTTTTTCTCACATATTACTATTCTTTCAGCTCCCATTCAATTATGTTTTGTTCACCATCATTCTGTTGAAATGATCAGAGCCATAGTCTTACATTAGCAACTTAGCTTAGCATCTCAGAGCATTAAAGCTTGCTTCTAAGTTTCCTCATAGAAGAAAGCTACAGAGTAGCTTAGTTGGTGTGGCAAACACACTATAGTTCCAGAAATCATCAAGGTTTTAGATAAGGGCACTTACCACATCATCCAGGGCAAGTCTAAGGAGGGCAGGTTGCCTTCGCTTGTCACCTCCAACACCATCAACATCAGTAATCCCATTGATGAACTCCTCTTGTGTGACATGATGTCTAGCATGTAGGGAAATGACAGGATTTGAGGCTCTCATGACTTCTTTATATCTTTCAGCGGAAATCCCTACTCTTTTCAGTATCTCTTCCTCCGTGGGCATCCTCTTGAGCTCAAACATCAATTCTAATTTCGCTTTCTGAATTTCTACCCTTACCTGCAGAGATAAATTCGTTAGAAATTTTCAACTATTGTTAATGTTGCATTCCTCATTCATTGATAAGTGGAAAGGAACTCCAATCATCAAATTCACTCAACTTCATACTTTGTTAAAATTTGCAGTTTTGACAGTGCCTTTGTACAATCTTACCTAGCTAAGTCAACAGACTTCTTGTAAACATCAAAGCATAATATTCTATAATTCATAGACAAAGGGGCAAGAACTTCATTACTTGACATGATATTCCCTATTTCATCTAACTCTGCAGTGTACTTGACTATACACTGTATAATCTATTGTTCTTGCAGTTGAGAAGAGCGAGTGAATACTATCTTAAAATGTCATACAAGGACCTTGTTCATTTCGTCGTTATTATTCAACATTTTTGTTCAAATTAGTTCAGTTCTGCTAGTTCTCTTTCACATATTAGATAATACTACTACTGTTTATTTAGTTCTTATTCAGTTCAGTTCTACACCATTCAGTCGAATTGAAGAGGACCTAAATGAACATGAATGATGTTAAAGTGGCAGAAGACGTTACACATTCTTAAAGAAGTGAACATACCGATTCCAGACCAAAAGAGACGCGAGTAAAGCTTGATACAGTCATCGAACGAATGATTGCATGCCTTATCCAAAACAGAGCATACGTAGACAAACGAAAGCTCTTTCGTGGTTCAAAGCGATCTATAGCAGTAATCAGACCCTGAACTCCTGCTTGACACAAGTCCTGAAATTTCGGCCCATTTGTAAAGTCTTGGAAATATTTATTCATCACAAATAGTACCAGCCTCAGGTTATGCTGCAAAACCACAAATGAAACAATATGTGAACATACTTCTCTATTACAAAGAGTTGAAATGTAACGAGTTTAACACGAAGTCTACATTACTTGTCCATTTATTCTTTCCTTGAGAACTTGGCAAAAAGTTTGGTGTAAACAGTATCCTTTCTTACTACTGAGCACAGAATGAGAGACCCTTTTCTAATACTGTTAACTTATTGAAATGTGAAGCAGAATCCAGTTTATAGGCTTTCAACATTTTATACACATGATTATAAAAAAATATACTCCATGCCATGATTTAGAGATTTACAGAAGGACAGACATCAAAAATCCAAATTTACCTTGATCAACTTGTTTCTTGCAGCATGACCAACATCCATGTGCCTCTTAACTTGAACTACTGTCATATTCATTGCCTTTCCTAATTCAGTGTCTGTTGGATCTCTCTCCAATTCTCGCTGCAGGTTCTCCTTCACTTGAAGTAGTACCTATGCAAAACCCCATTAAATCATAAATGAGCACAGCATTCTCTTCCAAACCAGAATGGAAACAAGAAAAGGTGAATCCAAATGTTCCTATATCAAATGCTAATATGAATCCTTGCTCAATTATACTACTCCAGAGGTGAGAAAGTCAGAGAAAAAGATCTTACCTTCACTGGCTCCATCAACTTGAACAACCAAACATGCTCAGAAGATGGAAGAACTGGAGGAATCTTCATCTTTTTCCAATCCAAACTGACCAAATCAGTCGAAGCAGAATACTCCCTTACAAGCTCGTCTATTTTCTCATCTTCATTGTTAATGACTCTCTTCTTTTGGGTCAGTGGAACCGTTTTTTCCTCCTTACTCTTTTTCATTGCAATTCGTTTATCAAGGCTCAACCTTTTTACCTTTGTCATCCTGTTTCTCACCACACTACCACTACTTGTTTTCTCTTTCTTCTCATCGACTTCAGTACTCTTCCTTCTCTTTCCTCTGGTTTTTGTCACAACATTTTCGATGTTCTCTGCGTCAGAAGCATCTGTGGCAGGACTAAGCTTAAAAATACTTTCAAGCTTGGCTGCAGCTTCATTCAAATCTAGTTCGGCAGCATAAGGAGAAACTTCAGTTCTGGTAGCTGCTCGTTTAGTAACTTTTGACGGCTTAGTTACTGATCTTAGTTTCTTCTGATTATCCTTCCTTGTCTGTATCCCTAACCGAATAGGCTCACTAGGTGTAACTAAGGCTGTACTTTTCTTTTTATCTGATTTGAATCCTAAGATAGTTGGCTTCTTCAAAGTAGACTGATGAGCTGCTATTTTTCCGCTTAATCCAAAAGATGCCCGAGAAGCTGAACTGGAAACAGTCACAACTCCCATACCAGCTTTGTACCAAAACGTTGCAACAACAGCTTTATAACAGCACAATTCCTGCAGTTAGAATCAACGTTAACTATGATTGATGTTCAACTTCATCACACAAAAATGTAAGATTTTGTCTTTTAGCATGCAATATGTTGCTTATAGTCATAGATAGATCAACTTGGTTACATGTTGATCCAATAACAGAAAGGCTGAAGTGTGCAGGACTAGGTGCACAATCAGTAACATTCAATCAGAGAATGACACATGAGTTTTCTAAGGAATTCATGTTTTTTTTTGTCTCCGTGTAGATAGTTCTAGGTAAAATCTTTTATATCATGGTAATCCCCAAAATATGATCACCTACCAGTACGAAAGAATGCCACTGGCCATGATAACATGAAAGTGGGACAAAAGATTTGCTTCCTTTCAACTCATGGAAATGCATTAGATTGAAATTTATTTGAAGTAGTAACCAATATCTTAGACGCAACGCAAGCAAGCAATTGGGCATCAAAATGAAGAATGATCATCGCTACCATCATTAACATCCTTAGGAAGGTTAAGTCAATAGCTTGTCATCTCCTCCCTTTACAAATGCATCTTCTATAGCTAGGCAGACGCGCTATTCTAACTACACAACAGTTGCAAACCCAATCTTACTCGGCATCCAAAGAATGTAAATATCATGATTGCATGTGGGGTTGCTTGCATTATGTTTGGTTCCATATAATCTTAAGGCAACTAACCCCTTATTAATCAAATTAAATCTTCACCCTTAAACAATACTTAATTTTCTAGGATCTTTAATGCTTACTCTCTCATGTGCCCATCCCAACAAGAACCAACTTCCAAATGAATAAATTACTCAAGACCCATTTCAAAGCAAATTCTATTATGCTTCCCATAATTGATCACCAGACACCAACCTAACTCTAGAATCAATTTGGCAACAGATATTAGTGGGATCACAACACATAAGTATTTAACTACAAAAATTTAGCAAAAACATACTAATCATTAACTCATAAATTGTACTCAATTCTTCTCCACCCATCCCAAAAGCTTGACACAAACAACATTCATGTAATATTGAAAAACAATGAACAATTATCATCAAGCAATTGATTACCTAGAATTAAACTGAACGATAAAAGATTCAGAACCACAAAATAAGAAAAACCTACCCAGAATCAAATATAACCCACGAAGTAAGAAAGCTTCAAAATTGGAGACTTTGAGCAAATTTTCCAATCTGGGCAGAGATTAATTGTTAAACCCAACTGCAAAAATGTGATCTTGTGCCGTTTGATAGAGCAAGAGACGAAGTGAAGCGAATAATTTCCCTTTTTTTATTTGAAATATTTGTATAAATGGTGTAACCAGAAAATATAGCATACACAAATAAAACTTTTTTTTTTTGGGGGGGGGGGGGACGTAAACTTATGGCAGCCACAAGCTGTGAGTACTGAGGAGAGAGAGTGGAGCAAGGTCCTGCTTGACAATTTGACCGTTAGTGACGTGGCGGCATTTGAAAAGTATGGTCTGACGTGGCAGCTTTGTAGTGGACTGTGTGATATTTATGTGTTTTGCAGGTTCTGGATGATATTAGTGTTACGTGGATGGAGCTTGTAATAGTTTGAGGTTTTATGAAACTATTTTTCATTTTAAGTGGTTTTGTGCACCTTACGTTGCTTAATTAGAGCCATTTAAAGTTTTTTCTTAAGCTTTCACCTGTTGGGTCAAATGTTAGAAATCTTGATCAATTAGGTTTATATCCACAAAAAAGAGAGATAAATTACAAATCAAATTGGTGAATAGTACATGATAACATGATTTGTTGGAGGATTATTATTAGAATTCACGTTCCTTTAATACTATTAAAATCTTTTATTTTAGAAGCAATGGGCTCGAGAAGGAATTAAGATGCAAAATCAATAATGGATAGGCGATTCTATACTCATTCTGTGATAAAATAATTACTGAAGAGATATATACGGAGCAATATGACAATGCATGGTTAAATTTCACATAAATAGTAGCGATTACAGTGCAGATTTCATGATAAACTAATCATGTTTGTGAAAGAAGATTATATAATACTCCCCTATTCGAAAGAAATAGTATATTTTTTTAATTTGCAATGTCCACAAAATGTCACATTATTAAAACCATAGTTACATGGCTATATGTCTAATACTAATCCACATACTATGGTTATGTTTGGATGACTACTTTACGAGCAAAATGTAAAAGCCACTCACACTAGCTTTTAGAAAAAGCTCCAACTAAAACTAGAGCTACATAGCCTACATCTACAACTAATTTCGCCAAATATAGACTACATATTACTCGCCTGACATTTGGGGGGGAGGGGGGTAAAGGGGAAGGGAGCCCCAAATGCCCACAGTGGGGTTTGAACCCTGGTGATGAGGGAACACCACCAAGGCTCTTACCACTATGACCAACCTATGTTGGTTAATGTGGTTACAATTTAAAAAAAAGAGTTTTTAATTTTGAATATGGTCCCTACGTGAAAAGTTGGGAAAAAAAAAAAACAAAAAAAAGTGCTCTGGTGGGTTTACAGGCCCTATTCAAATTGTTGGATATGAGTATCTGAGTCGCTCCGTTTTAGCTGGGCTTGATGAGTTATAAAGCCCGTATTGTCATTGGGGCTATGTGATTAAAACAGGCATCCATCATTTTCCTTTCCTTTTTTTTTTTTTTAATTTTTTTTTTTTGGGTGCTGTCAAATTGGGCAGATGCGCAAGTACGAATACACGGCATAGGACATGCCGTTTTCAGATACTCCTATGTCCTAAATTTGCTTTGTTTTGTAGTACTCCTATTAATTAAAATTAAATTTGCATTTTAAAAAATTAATCATTTTATAATCATAAATCTGGATAAGATTTAGAGGAGTGTGTTGATGTGCACTCTTCTCCAACTTGTCAATAAAACAAAGGAGACAAATGCGCTGCCATTTTATTTTAATTAGCTTCATTTGATTTGATTACCCAGCAACTGACAATTACTCTACTTTTATTATAGTATTAAATTAAACTAATTTTTAATCTTAATATCAATAATAATACCCCTAATAATAATGCTGGATTTTTTTTTATTATCTAGAAAAATAATTTTATTCACTCCGATAAGGAAGGATATGGCCCCTAACTGCTATGCATCTCAAGCTGTATCTTCATATTTTCATTTATTTTATTATTGTATGTTTGGTGTACTTCAACAATTACAATTAATGGATTCCTCCTAAGTATGCTTCCCCAACCTATATGGTGGTATCTTAAAATCCACGAATAACAGCTAAGATCTCCTGCAATTACATTACAGTGAGATTTCAACTTAAAACCAATTACTGTAATAAAGAGTAATGTTATAGGTCACCGCTATTGATGACAAGGGTTTTTCGTCACCACTTACTAAATATATTGGAAACAAAATCTTCAAGATATTCTAATAATGATCCTGAAGATGAAAGTTTCCAATCACCCAGGCCAAAGCGTACCAAAGACAAACCTATGCGATCAAACACGGCACAACCATGTCATTCCAAATCATGGAAGTAGCATGGCCATGCCACGCACTCATTAATTCGTGCATAATTAGAGCTACTGCCCTATGAACGACTTTTGCTTCCCGTTTGGTTCGACGATCACTCCAAATTTTACAATTTCAATTAGGCTCCAAACCCAACATAGTTTATACACATCTGAGTTATGCATTGCATAACTTTTGCAAATCTGTAATTCAGTGTTAGCTTCTAGTAAAAGGCTTCACTTTTTCACATGAACATATAACTTTTTTTTTTTTCTTTTTTTCTTTTTGGGTCTCCTAAAGAATACTTCAATAAATTCCCTTTCGAAGTTGGTTAGACATTATATTGAAATTTTCAAGCTAGCAGCTGGTTTATGTTTTCATGAGACAATTTACAACAGAGCAGGTAGCATTGGTACAATTCATGCTAACAAGATTATGATAGTAGGAGTATTATTAGTATTAGATAAGGTTACATTACGTTCTTCAAAAACTTTGGGGAATATTGAATTGATTGCGAGTTGCATCCTTATATATAGAGACTAGAGAGAGATAGAGAAAATATTACTAGTATACTTCAGATTCGAAAACAGGAAATGTCCTTGACAGATTGAGACAGAAAGCATACCTGGTAATTGGTAGAGTATAATAATTGTCTCTCTCTAAACTACAGTATGAAAAATGGACAAGTATCTTCACAAAGTCATAGGACGGAAAATTAAAGATTGAGTTTCATCTATCATCTTAATTCGTAAACTTATGTTTGAGCTGGTTAAATTTAACCCTACTTATGTTGAGACGATTGTAATATAAATTATAGAAATAGTACTTTCACAAAACTTGTATAAAACGGTCTTAGTCTGGTATATATTTAGATGACGAAAAGGTGGTACTAAGTATCATATCTTTTTTTTTTTTTTGCCAAGTACAAGGCTTCATATATATAAGGCTGCCTTATAGAAAAAGAGTTGTTTGTTAAAATGTTAGTACCTTAAAAATTAGGAAAAATTTCATTTTGCTGCCCTGATAGTTGGTGTAATAATAAATTGTTGCCCTGACATTTGACTAATTCCATTTTGGTGACCTGACATTTTAAAAAATATTTCATTTTTAGTGACTTGACCTAGATTCGCGAAATTGACCGTTATTGTAAATAAAAACATGTGTCTTCTCAACTTTGAAGCTTTTCTCACTCAAGTATCAAGTTTATCTCATTCGATTTTTCAAATATTAAACTAATCGAGGTTCCAAACTGATGGAATTTCAGCTAATGGAGCTTCAGCAGCCACAAGTTTTCATTCTACGGAGGAAGATAAATGAACATTGGGGTTTTTTCACGATGAATATTATCAAAAATAGAGAAGGAAATGATTTGGGAAAGTATATTGTCTCATTTTGAGTTTGGTATTTTAAATATTAGATTTGTTTCTATTTTTCTGATTTTTGTACACTGTTGGATAGTGTTTGTGCTAACTGCATACTTAACGAAATTAGGTCAAGTCACTAAAATGAAATATTTTTTATAATGTTAGGTCATCAAAATGGAATTATTCAAATGTGAGGACACCAATTTATCATTACACCAAATATCAGGGCAGCGAAATAGAATTTTTCCTAAAAATTATGAGAGTATAGCTAGTTAAACTTTCTTTAAAAAAATTTGATTTTAAGATCTTTTGTAAGAGTTTCAACTTTTAAAAACCATAGATTCAGCCGAAATCCCCTACTATGTAGGGTAAAAAAAAAATAAAAAAAAATGTGTGTGCCAATACCGTAGTAACAGTCTCCCTCAACCAAAAGAAAAGGCAAAAAAAAAACGCAAAAATATATTCAATTCACAAAAATGTTCCCTCCTAGCTTGAATGTGTTAGGTTATGTGCCCACCACCTCATTAATTAAAATCAATAAATTAAATTAAAAAAAAGAGATTAAAGTAGTAATAAAATTTCAGAAATTGGGGGAGCCTAAGATCAGATGTCTGATGTGAGTGGCTGACTCATCAGTGACTACGTAAGCAAGGGTTTTCTACATGACGTCACCCTTGTCCCCATCCCATTAATTAATCACCCATTAATCCCTCCACATTATTGGTATTAGTAAGATAATAACCCATTAATTATAATCCCCAATTGTTTTTTCCTTTTTCCCCATTTCCATCACTTAGGGAGCACCAAACGCGGCATATAATTGAGATTTGAGAATTCCTAGTTCGTCAGTCAGTCACAGTCAGTCGTTTTAGATCTGACTTTCTTTCCCTTATCTTACGTTCTAAGACCGCGTTTGCCATCCCGTTGATTTTCTACCCCCCAAAAATGAGAAAAATGGAATCATACTTGATAATCAACTCTTCTTCAGTAAGGGCATTTTCTTACACCACCAAACGCGGTCTTATTAGCTTCTTCAGCCACCAATCACCATTGCCCCTTCTTCACAGGTCCGTCCAACTATGATCTCTCTCTCTCTCTCTCCTCCTGATTTTTTTTTTTTTGGGATAAGAAAATTATTTTGTATTTTAAGATTGAAATTCTTATTAATTTTTAATTTAAATTTCCAGGGAGTTGAAGTTTTTATATGAACTTCCCCTAGTAATCCCGTTATATATATATACTGAGTTTGCAACTTGCAATATAAGTTGTGCAACCTATCCCTAAAATAGTAAACTTCTCCAAATTTGCAACTTGCAACTTTTCAAGTGTTAACACTCTTGCCACCTTCTAATTAATTTTATATTTTTATTTATTATTTATTCCATATTTTTTCTACTGAGCTTTATATAGCTTGCATAACATATGTAATTATATATCCTTAAGTTTTTGATCTTGGGGAAGATGCATTTTGTGGACCAAGATTTGCAATAATGAGATAAATTTAGGTATTTTTGTTTGGTTTATGTAGATTTTATTTCAAATGGAGGACAATGGCAATGGGAGTGGTTCTTCAGCTCAAAGGGGTATAGTGAATGAGCTAGTTCAAGGGAGAGATATTGCAAAGAAGCTTCAATCCATTCTTCTTAAGGAGCCATCTTCGTCTTCGAATGGAACTCGTGAGTTGATGATGCAAAAGATATTATCCTCTTTTGAGAGGTCGATTGGGATTATACAATCGGATAGTAGTTACCATCAGCAACCTCAGCGAACAGTTATTGTAACAGCTGACTCTCCTAATTCGTTCAGTGGAAGCCCTAGAAGCCAAGATTCTGATGGGGACTCCAAAGATCTAAACTTGAGAGATGAATCCAGAAAGAGGTACGTAATTTTATTTTATTTTATTTGCTCTTGCTTAACTATTTGCACTCATTGCTTGTAGATCTACTTCTAGAGCTTCTACTATACATGTTTACTTTTGTGAATCAAAATGGAGAAAAGGGAGAAAATTTATAGTCATATGGAGTATAACACTTTCTAGCTAAGCTACAATTATCAAAAGTATTCCAAATCATTGCTGTTTTAATTTGTTGATTTAAGAAAAGACCATATAAAGTTTTTGAATCCTTTGTATCTTACATTAAAGATTCCTACTTCATATATATATGTATAATAGTATACTCCATATCTATATTTCAGAAGGCTGATCGTTGATGAGAGAAAGAGAGTGCGAGGTTGTTCAAGCACAGGACTGGAAGGACCAGTGGATGATGGTTATAGTTGGAGAAAATATGGACAAAAAGACATACTTGGAGCCAATTATCCGAGGTAATAATCTAATTAAGATCTGCACAATTACTTTACTTGTTGCTTTCTGTTCTGACATGTATGTGTGCACTTTGTTTTGTTTGATATTGCATTTCATGGATATGATTATCATAGCTACTTCCAAAAAAAAAAAAAAAAAAAAGGGAAGACTTGTACGGATGTGAAGTACTTAGCTTGTTGATATGTGCCCCCACAATTTTTGGTGTCTTAGCTTGTTAGAAGTATATCCATTTGAAACCCTTGTGCCCTACTATTTTTCTTATCAACATTATTGCTGATCGATCACTTAGCTTGATCTGTTAGTATTCCATGACAAGCAACAACTTGTTTTGTTTGTTTTTTCTTTTATCGATCTTGTGTTGATGAGATAGAGGAGTCTGTGATAACAGTGAGGGAGCTGAGTGAGATCCCGTCCATCGCAGAAATGGAGATTCAAATAAACCTAGCTAGGACATGGCCTCGATTGATTGGTGGGGGATATGCTTATAAGGCCACTACATACGCTATACACCCTCTTAGACTGCAACAATCAGTGACTTTAAGGTCTTATATATATATATATTATCAACTTCATTTGCTATATATTCAGCTATATCTATGTTGAATTTGCTACCTTCTCTAGCTAGTCTATGCCCTAGTAGGGTACTCTTGCTTGATAATACTCCTATTATTTCACAACACAGCATTCTTTTAATGGAGGTAGTGGACATACATGAGATTTGAGAGAGATATCGATTAATTAATCTTTGCAAAATTGGATAGATTTATATATGTATATGTCCATTCCACTTAGGTTGTTCATGGAGACTAATTAAGCTTTTGAACTAATCATGTTTATTCAATGTAAGTATTTGGGAATGCACTGGCTCTTGGTTTTTATTTATATATGATCGAACCATACATCAGTACATACTGTTGAGGCCTGAGGGCTAATTTTTATTTAGGTTGCATATGCATAATGTACAAGCTAGCGCGCATGCACTTGCATTGCTTCAAACAAGTCCGAGTTCTGAAGAGTTTGATTAATTAACTTAATTATTGCGTGGATTATGAATGATCAAGTACTGATTATTAGATTGATGATCTGTAATGCATGTGGGAATAATTAGTAGCTGTTGAAATAAACCTTAAACTGGAGAGGGAGCATCAGAAATTCCGAGGGTAGGGGATATATATATATATATATGTATGTGTGTGTCCTTTTTACTTGAGATTCAAAATTGGTTCTCTTCACTCCTTGTATTGCATGAATTCAAATACTGTGTACTGATTAGAAATTGGCAGACATATTCTCCCATGAAGAGTGTGAGTACAGTCTAACAGTGTTATAAGGAAGTTTTACAAGAAGTTTATCTGATATCTACTAGTACTAGTTTATTTCTGTTTTGCAGTCAAAAGAGAGAACCATTTTTCCTTCCCTAACTTCTTATTTCTTTCACATATCACACATTGATTTTGACTTATTTCTTAATTCATGAATCAAGTTTACGGCTTCAAATGGGATCCAGCCTTGTCCATAGGAGCGAGATACCATATGCCGATATAATTTACATATTTGTGTGTAGTATATATTGGGGGTGGGAATTACCGAGCTTGAGATATAATGCATGTATATGTGTATCATCTAGTCTTATCTAACAAGTCAAGATGCACCTCATGATTAGCTATGAGTGGAGCCATTAATTTATGTACAAACATGTACATTATACGAGTAGTTTCTTGCAAAAAGAAATATTTAGATTAAATATGATAATTTGAGATTTATCGAATTTTACTATGTCCTTTTTTTTTTTTTCCTTCAAACAACAATAGATAAAATTCATTCATAGGCAACAAAATGCCAAATAAAAGTTCAATAACTATAATCCTTAAGACTATGAGGTCTTTTAAAACCAGCACATATACAAAGCATTTTCTCTGTAAACTCCTTGCTTACCTATAACCTCTTTAAACACCCAATTAAGAATTGTGACGTGTTTATGTTTCTTTCTACTTCCCTCTTTCTTTAAATTATCTAATGGAGATCACTTTGTGTTGATGAATATTTACAGGGCATATTACAGATGCACCCTCAGACAAGTGCAAGGGTGTTTGGCCACAAAACAAGTCCAAAGATGTGATGATGATCCTACCTTCTTTGAAGTCACTTATAGAGGAAAACACACTTGTACCCAAGCTTCTTCCCCCTCGCTCCTTAACCCTACAGACTACATTAAACCTGAGCCAATCGAAACCCTAGACCATCATCATTCACACCCACAACAACATTCACATGAAATCATTTGGAGCTTTAGAACAGACCAAAATGGCATCAAGCCTAATATTACTAACAACAACAAGCTCCTCAATTCGCCCTCCTTTTCCTTCGCTTCCTCATCAAACCCTAATGCTAACCCTCAAAATGCTCCAACACCAATTCCTTATAGAAATAATAACTCAACCAACAATGGTGTTTTTTCTACTAATACTAATACATACCAGCAGTTTTCTTCTCCAAGTGATGTTATGGCCAACAACTTCAATGATCAGCTTGGTATTCATCGACGAGGTGATTCAGTGGGAGAAATTGGCACTGCAGGTTCTACCTCGACTACGAGCTCTCCATCTATGCCACCGGAGTTTTTGTTTGATCAAGGTGAATTTGATCACCATAATTACATGTTTGGCAGCCCAGAATTTTTCCCATGATACCTTCTCATCAGTAGGATTTATAGGAATTTCATTTGTTTGTCTAGATGTAGCAAGGCAAAGAAAGCAAACATATACTCCATGCTACTGAGCATTCATATTACATTTTTCTCGGTAAGTCCTTATTTAATGAGCTGGAAATTGATTGTCTAACAAGACTATATTAATTTTTTTCCCTAGATAAAATAAAAATCAACTCATCAGTGAATGAGGTTTTGTATTATTATTATTATTATTATTATTATTATTATTACTACTACTACTTTCGTTATACTACTTTCCTATTGCAAAAAAAAAAAAAAATAAATAAATAATTTTTGCACTTATTGCCATCTGAAGAGAAATATACAATTCCTGTAAGCAGAATTAAATTCTTTGGAGTTCAAAGCGGTTTTCTATAATCATGATGCACTATATTTTTCTTTTTTCTTTTTTTAGATGTACGATATTTTATGCATGCCAATAATACCTGTACTATTTCGAGGATATTAAATCTGTGTGAAAGATTATTTAGCGCTATGGTACTAGCCAAACCAGTTTTATATAGATAATCGGTTCCAACTCTTTATACACAATGGTAGCTTGGTTTTGCATGTAAAATTGCTTCAACTTACACAATTTGCAAGAATAGTCAACTTCATATATATTTGAAGAGTGAAGTATGAATAATTGGCAAGTTTCATATTATTGATCACTTTTTTCTCCATATTTGTGAAAGTATTTGTTCTCTCAGATTTACTATATATGGCTTCCTAGCTAGCAAGTTTATTATATTAGGGTTTTGTTTTAGTTCACATCAATACCCAAGGCGAGATTCAAACACTCGACCTTAGTTAAGAGTGGATGAGTCCCTATCCACTCAACTGCACCCCCTTGATTTTATTATACATTAGGGTTTAATTATAGTTGTGAACATCTATACATAAAAGTATCAGTTACTTCCTCAGTTTAGAATTGACCATATTAAGTTAACTTTATAAGACCCTCGTATTTGAATTGCTAGCCCATGCTAGCACCATCAACTCCTGATGTTGGGGGGCCGATGTGAGCATTGGATGACTTACTTTGAATGAGAAGCTGTGTATTAGGGTTCCTCAACTGTGTTGTTGTATGAGTATTAATGTTGTAACCTTAATTAAGTCCATTAGTAAGCTCTCACTTGTTTCCATGAGTGCCATTTTTCTTTTTTTTTTTTTNTGAGTCCAACTGAAGCACAAATGACAATAAAATAAATTTATATATAACAAAAATAGTGAAAAATGTAACTCATTTGTAATATTGGAAAATGTAACACACTCTCGACTCCGACAATCTAGTAGCTTACATGACCAAATATAAAACAATCAGGGTCTATACGACTTATTTTCAAAGACTTGTATAACAAAAGTCACAACGTTGGTGTCTTACATGGCCTTTATTTATTTTTTTTCTCCCTTGGATCCAGTGAAGCACAAAAAATTGAAAAAAAAAAATAATTTTCTGAAAACTGACAACTCACAACCATTCCAAATAGGATTTCAATGCCTCAATTTTAACAAGGAAAAATTTCAAAAAGGGTGCCTGAGGTTTGGTGTAAAAGGGTGTCTGACGTTTGCATATTCCCATTTAGGGTACCTAACCTTTTGAGTTCATTTTCATTCAGGGTCCAATGACCTGACGGCATTAAATTTTCAATTAGATTAGTGACGTGTTCGAGGCCGTAAGTGTAAAATATATTTCCCCTGTGAGTGTAAAATTACCATCAATGGCACACAGATATCAAACCATCCA